>VUQH01041109.1:31753-48637 GCA_015106775.1 Etroplus canarensis
TTGTTATGGCTGGCTGGCTGCCGCCTCAGTGCTACTGGATCTGCAGGCCTCTCTCATGTCCAGAGGTATTGTGTTGGCTGTTCTTTTGATTATATTATCAACAGAGAGAGTGAGCGGGGGAAAATTAAGACTCCCACTGGACATGAGTAAACAAACAAAAGTTTGTAGAGTCTGGTTCATCCAAAGAATGTCAGTTATTCAGACTTCTCTGAGGATATTGATGTCCAGTGTTGGGATTATCATGCTGAATATTGTTCTTACATGATAGAAAAAATTTTATCACTCCTTGGTTTGCAAGAGACATGAAAAGCATGAAAAAATATTACATCCATAAAGAAGATTGTACATTTAAATATGACTGTTCATGCAAATGCATCTTAAACACAATCATAGTTTTTATATAGCTTGCACTGTCAAATGCAGCTTTTATGGCAGTGTGGGTTGTTGGCCAGTCCTTCACTTTATTTTCAGCTGGAGTACTCCATTAGTAACTGGACACCTCCCAATGAAATTTTATGCTAACCTCACATACCCCACCCCCATCTCTTGTTCCATCTTTAAAAACTAGCTGGTAGATAACTTTTTAAAATCTAACATTTGAAATTCAACATTTTTCCCAAGTGGCTTCCTCCAGGGCTGAAAAACAAAGCCAATGCCAAAAACCGCACTTTTTTTTAGTGGCCACTTGGCCTGTAGACTTTAAATGCCAAAGATAACAGTATTAAAAATACATAGATAGAAAAAAGTGGCTCTGGGTGACAGTAAAAATTCTAAACATTTTTTGACTGAAATCATAAATGCATTTTTTTTTCAAAAGCAGCACATTTATGAGGAAAAACTAGTCAACTTAGAAGAAAAAATAGGTTATTTATGGGAAAAAAAGAAATTTACCAGAAAAAAGTGTAAAATTTATAAGGAGAAAGTAGCAAAATTACAGGAATAGAGTAATAACTTTTCAAGAAAAAAATGTCAAATATACAAGAAAAAGTAGCAAATTGCAAGAAAAAAGTGACAAATTTAAGGGAAAATGTAACAAATTAAATGCAGTATTGTCTTACCAAAATCACTTTACATATCAGGTGCATCCTGTTACTCATATTACCATACTCAGTGTTACTTTGCCCTCTTTTTCTAACAAATTTTCTAACAGTTTTTTTTCCTCTACTTTAATCTTTTTTTTTTTTAAGAGTTATTTCTTGAAAATTCCCCTTTCACCCATCCATTTTTTAACCTTTAGTGGCCCTCACACTCATATAAAAATTATATTTAGCTTGGTACAAAAGTATTTTTGACCTTTATGGATAATTCCCCCTTCATAACAACATTCTTTGAGCAAACTGACAGAGAGTGCCGCAGTAGTTTTCTGTAGTTATACTTGCACCATATATTATCCAGCAAGTTTTATTGAACTTTGTTTTCTGGGATTTTTTTTAGTCTGTTTGCACTTAGGACTAATTAGCAAGTATCTGTGAATGTGCCTTGCAGCTTTACAGCTTGCTAACTAGTTATAGCACTGATAATTTAGCACTTTATCCTTTCATCCAAATGTACTAACTTCTGATGCCAAGAAACCAGTGTGGTGGCAGAAAAAATACAAACCTTGAAGCTTCAAAATGCTGAGTCCAGAACCACTGGGTAAGGTCACGGTATCTATGTCTATCTTTTAAAATATCGATCTTTTAAAAATTTGCACGGACAACTACATTTTTTTTCTTTCAACATCAAGAAAGTCCTTGTGATACATTGTAACAGCTTTGCCAAAATAATTATATTAACATGAACCTCAGCTCTAGTTTTAATTAGCAAATATGGTGCTCCAACATGCTGAATTAAGTTGGCAAATGTATCAATGACTGTAGAAAATCTGTCCTTAGCCTGCTGACATGAACATTGGCTCAAAGTACAGCTGTGCTTCATTAGTCATTGCTCCTGTTCTTTTAGGCTTCCAGTTTTCTTAATGTGTAAGAGTGGAAACCCATTTCTTTGTGAAGTGTTACTTGTGCTTTCAAGCTCCTTGGTTTTCTGACTCTCTCTGGGGTAGAGGCTCAATTTTCAGATTAGTCTTGATCACCTAAGAACAAGGCCTTCCTCTGTGTCAAGCTGGTCAAGGAATGGGATAATTCTGTCTGAAGATAATCCATCAGATCCACGGGTGTTCTCATAAGTCATATAGGTAGAGCTGCGAAGGCGTGTATGGGTTTGTTCATGTGTGCAGATGTGCATATGTGAATTAGCATTTAATTAGTTGTGTGACTCTGTCCACAATGGCCGCTTTTCTCGACCTTACTGAACCCGTGTCCGGCTCTGTGAATATATGTTTGTTTGTGTGGAGTCGCCCACGTCACAAGTGATCGGTGGGGGAGCTGGGGATGAGGCAGCCTGTAACAGGAGCAGCGAGGCACTTGAAGGGCCGTGCTGTTTGCAGGTCGACCAGCCACAGTACACCCAGAGGAAATCTCATGTTCCTGCCAGCCTACAAAAGTAAACAGATCTGTAACCACCAAGGGCTGGCACCAGGCCTGGGCCACCAGCGCTATAACTAAAGGAATGAATCACATAACACACACATTCACAGCCTGAAATTAAAGTGCATGGCGAGGTGAGCATTCTGAAATGTACTCCACGTTCCAGTCTTCTCACATTTTGTGTGTAAAATCAGTTGCCCTAAACTGAAAAACAATGATTTTGTTCAGCCTGAACTTGAGTGTAACCACAGCACACACCTTCAGTGACATGATCCGCATGCCCTCCATAAGCTGTGAAGTGTATTCACCCAGTTTTTAAACGCATCTGCCCGGAAAAACTCCTGCTTCATTCAATATTTCAGATAACATCTTTTTGCCGCAAAGCTTTGAAACCTCCCCTCCCTTTTATGTTCCCTTTCCCTCTCTGTTTTGCTCTCCTCTGTTTTCCCTCTCTCCGCTTTCTCCTCTGTCCACACATCTGTGGTTATTTATCTGTTATTCTGTGGGAGCAATGTGGTCAACATGTGTCTGGCTTCCCTCCACACAGCACTCATCTGTAGTCAACTAAGGAATCACTGGAGGACCATAGTAGACCTACCAAACTCTAAATCATTTATTTCACAGAAGATACTTACAGTGGAGATAGCTAGAATGATTTTTAAGAATCTGCTCTGCCCTTGATATGACATTAGTACATCCTCTAGGATTTTGACCCAATATTTGATTGTTTCTTGCATGAATGAGAGCAGCAAGTGAAGGTTAGACATTTTGACCTACAGGAATTAGGGCATCTGAAAGGAGTATTTAGATTGCCCAAGCCTATGGATTTGCATTACTCTGACCCTTGAACTTTTAATCTCAGTGTTATTTAATCCTCTGTAAAGAGTATAGTGACGGTAGGCACAGATCAACCGAGAAACTAAAGCAGAGATGGTTGTTAGTTAAGGAATGTGAAGGCTTATAAGAGGTTAAGTGTATGCAGGACTACTTTTTCTGACTGGTTGTTTGGAACTTTCGGTCTTATTTTGACATCCGACTTTCAGAGGGGCCACCATCAAGCTCTCTCTTGTTAAGTCTGTAAACTTTGGGCCCAAGCCACAATCGAAAAATCCCATTCATGAATAATGTGTCACTCTTGTGAATCACCACTAAAATGGCCACAACATGTTTATAAATCCCTATCCATGCACGGCTCAACAAAGCTGTGGCTGATTGTTTGGAAGTCTTAGATAAAATGTTAGCATGACTTTTGACTTGCAGACGTGAACTCAACTCATGAGGCAAACCACTGTTACATTGGGAACATGCACACAATCAACAGTGTGAGCTGACGAAATGTTTGATGTTGATGGTGACAGTGCTCTCTGCTAACAGGAAAGCAAAATACCTCACTTAGCCCTGTTATTGCTGAAATAGGAGCTGCCCTATGTGGAAAATATCATGTAGATTAAAAAATATTGCGGCCACATACATGGATTATTACATATCTAGCATTCTGAAATTTCTAGTGGGATTAATAAAGTATCCATCTATCTATCTATCTATCTATCTATCTATCTATCTATCTATCTATCTATCTATCTATCTATCTATCTATCTATCTATCTATCTATCTATCTATCTATCTATCATAAGCAAGAATATAGCGGGCACCCCTCACTAGCTTGTATGAACTTTTTGGCTCAAAAAGAGATGTTCTGATCTAACAATTCATTGCCATTTAATAACAGTAAATGGTTTTAACAGTCATTGGGTTGAAAAAAGATGATGCGACAAATTTTAATTTCCATTTATGTTTACTGTGTGTACTGTACTTAGCGAGGGAGTTGGAGAAATTGTATTCAAATAAAATAGAGTATATTTGTCCGTCATGACTGAAACCAAACCTGTTACCTGCATAGTTTAACATGTGTGTGTATTGGGTTGGTATTGAGTGTTGGGTTACACCTCTCAATCACCTAGCCATGCAGTCTGCTTTTACAAGCAATTGTGAAAGAATGGGTCATTCTGAAGAGCTCACTGAATTTAAGTGTGGTGTTGTAATTAGGTACCACCATTGCAATAAATCTGTTGCAAAGTGGAAGGTTTAGGAACCACATCAGCCTAGCCATGAAGTGGCAGATCACATAAGGTTACAGAGCGTGGTTGCAGAGTGCAGAGGCACATAGTGCGGAATAGTTGCCAGTTCCTAGCCGCCTCTCGCATTAGAATAGAATAGAATAGAATAGAATAGAATAGAATAGAATAGAACTTTATTGATCTCACAGTGGAGAAATTCACTAGTTACAACCGCCTAAAGTAACACACAGTGAGGTGCAAGAAGTTCACACTTTAGTATAAATAATGTATCTTATGTACAGGGAATAAGCATCTTATATACAGGGATAAGCCTCTTATATACAGGGAAGTTATGGGTAGTGTAGATATGTAACATCAACACAAAAACTGTGTGCTGTGAGCTTTATGGCATGGGTTTCCATGGCTGAGCAGCTGCATGTAAGCCGCCAAGCATTGGAATGGAGTGGTGTAAAGCATGCTGCCACTGGACCCTGGGACAGTGCAGACGTGTTTTTTTAGAGTGACAAATCACAGCCCTTTCGGTGGAAATATTTCAGTTCTGCATATGCCCAGCACATACAGCAGAACTGAAAAACAAAGTTGACTTTGATTTTGATTTCTCTGTACGGCAGTCTGGGTTTGGTGAATGCCAAGCAATTGTTGACTGCCAGACTACATTCTGCCAACTGTAAAGTTTGGAGGAGGACTGATAATGCTATAGGATTGTTTCCCTGAGGTTGACCTGGTCCTCTCAGTTTCAGTGAAGGGAAATCTCGATGCTCCAGCTTACCAAGACATTTTGGATAATTCTATACTTCCATTATTGAGGAAAGAAATGTTCTTTTCCAGCATGACTGTGCCCCAGTGCACAAAGCAAGGCCCATAAAGGCATGGTTGGATGAGTTTGGTGTAGAAGAATTACTTGGCTCGCACAGAGCCCTGACCTCAACCCCATCTCACACCTTTAGGATGACCTAGAATAGAGATCGCAAGCCAGGCCCTCTTGCCCAACATCAGTTTCTGACCTCTCTAAGGCTGTTCTGGATCAATGGGGAATTTCCCTCAGACACACTCTAAAATCACGTAGAAAGTTGTTATAGCTACAAAGTGAGAATCAACTCCATGTTAATGCCTATGGATTTAGAAAGGGATGTCATTAAAAGCTCCTGTAGTGCAATGTGTAAGTGGCTCAATACTTTTGTCTAGTGTACTCTTGAAATTTTTTTAACATACTTTTTGCTGCACATTTGGTTTGTTGGATTATATTCACCACAGTGGGGCTTGGTCCAACTTTGAAGTGATAACTTTTGGAGTTGATCATGATCTGGATCCAGCAGTTTTTGGAAGGATTCTTTCCCACTGCAAGAATGCACATCAAATTGAAATGAAAAGAATTGGTAGACATTGCCTTGATATTGTCAAGAAAATTTCACAAACAAATCTGGATCCAGAAAGCCTTCTGGATACAGGGACTCAATTCATGCATGCTGTCGAGGGAATTTTCAGCCTCGGCAAAGGTATGCAGTCTCAGACTGCTCCTGTTTTTAAAGCATTCTGCTTGGCTCTACTACACAGTGTCTAAAGTGTGGAAAAAGAAACACCACAAGAGTCAGATGATGAATGCAAGGTCTTTATATATATTTCTTCAGTATAATTGCAACATATTTATAGAGTACTGTAGTACAACACAGAATGAAACAGACACCTGTTGTTGTTGTATGAAGTGATATGAGGCAGGAGGTTTCCCTTTAGTTAATGGGTGCCTTCATTTTTGAGTCCGACTAGTGCACCATGTTGAGCATAGAGTCATTTCAAAGCTTCAGCAAATTTAAAAAAAGAGAACAGGCAAATAAATACTGTACAACACCATATATGTAATACTAGAATCAGAAGTCACAAAAAGATCATGCTTTTCTCAACAGAACAATTATATGTCTATGCACCTTCATATAACAATGCAGCATTTCTGGTGAGTTTCCCTTCACAATAACACTATCATCAACAAATGGCAAAAATAAAGTGCCTTTTCATTAAAATTGGTGATCCCAAAATGCAAATGCATGATTGCATATATGCATCTGGATGCAGACTTCCTGAAAATATAGAGGTTTTGGAGCAAACATCCATAGAATTAGATTGGATAGAAAGGACAACTGGAGGTCACTTTGATAAGCTGTCATAAGAGTGAGGGATGTTTAAGTGACTTGTAGAGTTTTAACACAACTGCAGCTAAAGTTAAAATATCTTCTGACAATGGTAAAACATCTGCCGTATTGAGCTTAAAAGCCATACTTATGAACATAAATGATATAATGGCAAAGAAGTTTTATCAGTATTGTGTGTAGGCCTGGTTATGGGCCACCAGCAACATGACCTCACAGGGAGGGACGTTTATTTGAGAAGCAATGTCCTTTCTATCCATTCAAACACTGTACATAACTCAAAGACCCTAAACAACATCTTTCTACCGCACAATGCATCAACAACAGGGATCAAAGGGCTCCAAGTGCACTAAAGCATTATCTGTTCAACAATTTCAATTACACACCCAACACACTTCTACTAATCTTTACGCCAAAACACTGTACAAGATCCAATAGTGCTCTGCTGTCGAGGTAAATGAACAAATGTGTATGTCATGGTCAGCTAGTCCCCCTGAGAACGTAGTAGAGACACAATCTAATCACTGCAGAACTTATTTCCCCCCCACATTGTGTGGAGGCTTGGAGGTTGGATTTAAACAGGCACCAACAGTTAGATTTTTGTTTTTTCTCTTTGGCACCCAGATCATATATTTTCCTGGCTGTGAAAGAAAATGTGTGGAAACACATTAAATCAATCTGTGTGAAATAACATTTGAAATCAAATGTGCTGTTCCTGTGTCATTACTGCCTGAAGCCTAAAGCATAACTCTCACTTGCAAACTAAGCACTGGCAAATGGACATTTCATATCCTTTTAGCTTAGCTCTCTGGTTGAGGCCCTAATTTTCAAATAAACTCTTATTGTAGATTAAAAAAACTCAGAGGACTGGCTGAAATGCACATTACTGAAAATCGATAAAGCATCCTTTGAATCTACTGTATTGTTCCCCTTATAATGCCTTTGTAAAACCTGAATGATTTTATACTGTAGCAGCATAGTTAGGATGTTCAACTGTTTGACTCTGTACAAGCCATGCATTTGTTCCATCACTATAACAAGCCCATATTCATTAAATCTCTTTATGCAAAATCTACAAGAAGTATGATGAGGATATTTTCATAATGTTGGTATTATCAATTCAGAGATCAAATCAGAAAAGCCAGTAGGTAGACATCACGCACCCAGGAGAGAGTACTGAATATAAAAAGAAAGAGCTTAGTGTCATGCCAGATGTATAACAGGTTGGCAAGTGATGGGACAACACTGCATTTTTTGTTGGTATTTTTTTCAATTCAGCTCAGTTGAGCCTGATATGAGGATACTAATCCAAATCCGAACTCGAGAATGCCAGACTTTATCATTATTCCTAAACCCCACATAACTCCCAATCTGTCCATTTCCTATAAGTCATGTCTAATTAATATTTTATATGTGGCTTTGATGTCATATTTCATGACTTTTAAGGCTGTCTCCTCTCAAATTGGGATTGGGCGCTCTGACTCTTTGAGTGAAGTGGTAGTTTTGGCTGTGATCCCTCAGTACTCCCTGGCTTCTTCCAGTTCATTCATGAACACATCCTCATGGGGGTTTTCCTGGCAGCTCAGTCCATTATTGGGTGGCCGCACCGCATGGAAGCGACTCCAGTCTCCCTTGCACAGAATCCAGGGCAGCACATCCACTTTGAAATGCAGCTCAGGTGAGAACTCAGTGCTAATCAGGTTCGGCGTGCCTGCGCCTTTCCCTCGCGTGATCAGCCGTCCGCGGTCGTCATAACAACAGTGCTGCGCTGCAAGGGTAGACGAGTCACTGGAAAGTGCTGAGCGGATGCAGCTGCGCGCTGAAGGCTTGTAGATGTCCAGGCGCTCTTTGGGGCCACTGGCATCACGCCAGCGGAACGGCTGGCCGTGAGTCTCATCGTAGACACTGACCACAGTGTACGCCACTTCGAATGGGTAGGTGCAGGGGCAGCTGGGCAGCTCAGACAAAACCTGGTGGAGGTACCTCTGAAGGAACTCACTCTTACAATTGAGCCATTTCTCACAGCTGTCTACATCTGTTGGAAAGAGGACAGCAATAACACATAAAATATTGTTTTAAGGTTGCTCATGATACCACTGCTGATAGCATGAACAGGTGGTACCTTGGAGTCAAGTCTGAATCCAGTGCCTGGATCTGTAAACATCTACATGCTGAGCAAGCCAAATTTCCACAACCTTATTATTAGTCAAATAGTACAGTAGTTTATGGGCCAATTGGACACTTGTACATATTTGACTTAGTGAGCTTTTTTTATGGACGTTATGGACAACTTTGCCATAAAACAACACTCACCTGTCCCAAAAGGCTCTGTGCCATTCTCCATTTCAAAAGGGAAAGGCTCCGCCACAGTGTTAACATCACCTACAAGGAGAGTGGTACATTAGCTTGTCCATTTTAAAAAACAGCTAGCAAATATTTAAAAAAAACAATCTTAAATATTAAAAAAAACTTTAATACATGTGTGTGTTTTTTAAACATGAAAGTATAATATTACCAGGGCAAGGCTCCAGGTCACACTTAGAAGCTTCTGTCAGAGTGCAGGAGTAGCCACAGGACTTGGTCCTCTTCCTTTCACCATGTCCACATGTCACAGAACAGGGAGACCAGGGAGTCCAATCATCTATGTCCTTCTCTGTGGAAGAGAAAATGTAAATATTAGTGTTAAGTACCAAAAGATAAAAAGGTAGCACTATGACAAAACTTCAGAAAGAGATGACAAATCTCACTTTAACAGATTTATTCTGTCTTATGTCAATAAACATGCTTGTGGCTTTCATCAGAGCATCGGAGACTGACAATGTATACATCGCCAGTGAACTCAGCATATGTTTTTGCTGCTCATTTTCCACTCCTAAGGAAAATCCCAATGAAGCACAACAAAATATACACATTGCAAATACTATCAGAGATTATGATAGGCGATGAGGATTATTTCAGCAGCTCTACACCATCCTTTTGGGAACAGATTGATGGATTTAATGGGCTGACTGGAAGCAGTTTCAAAGTGTTGATTAATAATTGTAAACACAACTTGCAAAAGAAAAAAAAAGAAAAAAATCAAATAACATCTTGTGAGTTTTGTGTTGTTCTGAGCCAAATATGTACTTTAGCAGGCTAATCCAACATTAGCTTTCAAAGTTTCCTGACTGCCTCAGTCCATACAGACGACAATTTTCTCCTAGTCCAACCTTTCCCATGCAAACCCATGCTCTTTTAAGACGGCTTCAGTAAAATTAGAGAGCGAGAAGCTGTGCTGTGGCTGTCCGCCTCCGCACCATGCTTCCTTGTGGTGTTAATAACACTGAAAACAAGTCATTCTTGATTAAAGGCGAGGTGGGTGCAGAAATACCAGTTTGGGTGTAGCGAGCACCCAATTTTACTTTGTGGGCGCTGCCAACTCGCCATGTGGCCATACAGGAATGAGGTCTCAGGAGAGTCTTAATTATAGAAGAAGCTAAGGGAGACATCCTTGATTTATGTTGATTTATGTTCACCAAGTCTTTAGATGTGACCACTTTATAGGCATTGTTGCCTTTGCTGGCTCGTCTACAGTATATGCACAACAGTTAAACAGATACAGTCTATATATACTGACATAACAGCTAAAGGAAAAAAGGATTACAGTAAAGTCTAGACTTAAACACCTGTTAACATATTGCGTTACAACAGAAAAATTTTGTGCAATATCAACTTTCATAACCCTTAAAAAATGCAAATAGAATAATAATGCACAAATTTGTATCTATGGAAAACTGAAGAAATAAAGTTTGACATTGTGGCGAGTCCATCCCTGTGCACTGGATGGATTCCCTTTCATTCAGTATACATACCTCACCTGTTTTTATCTCCCATTATTTACTATTTTTACAGCTGAACAAGTTGTCTGCGCAAGCTAAGACACAACACAAGTTATGCAGTTCCCTTAAAGCCCCCCAAAATTCTTGAACTCGCTCAAAAGGGCAAGCCGCTGAGGGCACTGAGGACCACCAGGCTCTGGGGGGGGGGGTTCCTGGGGAAGGATGAAAGGGCCGGCCAAATGGCCCCTGTCATTCTCTGTTCCCAATCTGCCCTCTAATTGTCCACAAGCAGAGGGCTGTTTTGTTCCAGGGAACAGTGCCGGCCTCACGCTGCCATTAGCAGGCGCATCAGACCCATCTTCAAAAGGCAGGCCTCTGCGAACAGCGCGACCAGTGTCAACTTCAAAGTGCCCACAATGTCCTCATAGTCAAGTGTTCATGCTGCCTCACTTGCTAGCATTGTTTGGTTCTCTGTGACTGTGAAAACAGTCATCCTGCAGCCTTTCTAAGCCCCACATGCAGTTTTCTTTCTCCAGCTCTCCTTCCAGAGAACTCCACCATCTTCATCTCTTTTATTTTATTTTATTATTCAGCAAGTGTATTTCCAAATGTATCTTTCTGTTTTTTCAACTTTTTATCTTCGGGAAATATTTTAAGGCTTTGAAAGAGTTGTGTTTTTATGGCCCTACTCGCAGACAGAGAGTGTACCACTTGGCAAAACCTACCATAGTAACTCTGCATTGGATCCCAGCCTTCGTTCCAGCGAGTATCCCAGTCTCCGCCTACTCCACTGGGTAAGGGCTCCTCACTGCCATAATCCAAAGGGTAATCTTCCTCCTCCTCTTCCTCGCCAGTTTCCTCCATGCCTGACCGGCTGTTGCTGTCCTCGCTGGAATCAGTATAACTCCAAAACAGGGGCCAGAAAAGCTTCTTGCCTCCGAGCCAATCTACTGTGGAAGAGGGGGAGGAGGAAGAAGAGGGTAGCCAGTCTTTTTCCTTGGCAAGGTCCATCTCCACTTCCATCTGAGGATCATCAACCACTTCAATGGTTACCTGTGTAGATAAATACAGAATTTCTATTAAACATAAGACACAAACACATTCACCTGTGCCCTTGGTATGATTGTGAACAGCATCAGGATTTATGAACCTGGACCACAGAGATAGGAATTATTTAAAGTCAGTGAAAGGCAATCACATATTAACCAAATCAAAATGCTCAATATTGCTGTTAGATCTTCTTTTGCAGTTATAGAAAAGTACCAAACATACTTTTAGCAACTTTAGTGCTTGACTTAAATGCTCTTTTTAAGAAATCAACCATGTTAAATCATTGGATGGGTATTTTAGTCAGGGAATCCACTCTCCATATCTAAGTCAGCCAGTCAGATGTGAGCATGAGCATTCAACCAAGTAAACCATCCTCTTCGGGAGAGAACCTTTTTCTGGATAACTACCTCTCATTACCTAGACATGACTCATCATAGATGCTACAGTACTTCCAAGGGCCCACTTCAGCTGATGTGAAGACCAGGCAACAGAGAGACTAGAGAGGAGAACTATGTGTCTATAATTGTTATAAAATTCACATCACGGTTAGAAAGAAGCATGATGATCGGGTACTGTTATTGCTTGTCTAGGTTGACTAGATTCTTGGAGTCTTTCACTGGGAGTAGGGTACAACTTTTCTGTAAGATACATGAAATCTCGCCAGAAATCTAATCTGTCTCTATACTTGACTTTGATAAGCTGAAGGGTGGCAAAATTATGTCCCTTCAACCACATTCTGATTACTTTGACCAAAGTGGAGAAGATAAGTGCTTTCACAGATCCTAAAAAAGACTAAAGTTATGTCTTCATTTATTTATTGCAGTAATTTAAGGGTTTACTTTCAGTTCTTAGACATATAACATGGAGGCAGCAACATGAAACTCCCCTCTCCCTACTGACCTGTATGTTGGGGTTCTGCGAGTTAATGTCAGCATTGGCCAGGTCTGGAAAGTTCTTCAGATCCAATATAAAGGGTTTGGTCTCCTCTTCAGGCTCAGGCTGTGGAAGAACACCAAGGGAGCGGTGCTGGGGGTGAGACCACCTCCTCTGGTGGCTGTGGGGCTCAGGCAGCAGACTCTGAACCTGGTTCTGCTGCTCCAAAGCCTCAGAGACATACTGGACCCCACTACTACGAACCGAGTGGCCATGAACCTGATGGGAAGAACAGGTAAATATGAGCTACATGCAACCACAAATTATCTAGTGGAAGAACTTAAGAGAGAAATAGTAGATGGAAAAGTCTAATCCTGCCTGTAAGCTGACAAAGTGTGTAGACACAAGAAAATGCAAAAAGCAACTTGCACACATGCAAATGTCAGTGGCTAAGTATGGGATGCTGTCAAAAAATGATTAACCATTTGTTAGTGGCAAACTGAAGAGTCTATAAACAGTGTTCAGGAAGAAAATACCATCCATCCACCACTTTGCAGCTTGGTCAGCAATTCCGAAAGGCCCCTGAGGCATCCAACTAAACAGCCAAGTGATCGCACAGCCTTCGTTTCATTTTCTTTTTTCCCACAACAGTCATGCCATCCAGGCCGTGGACAAAGAGTGTCCTGTGCCAGAGAGAGATCCTCTTTTAGCTTTAATGAGAGGGCCTGGGAGGCGTGGGACCCCTGTGTTGGTGTGAGTGTGTCTGAACCTGCTGTGTTGCCACCACTACAGCCACCGCTTAATTTGACCTTTTAGGCTTTACAGTTACTCAGAAGGAAAACCGGCAGGAAGAATCATTGGTCTCTTAGATTAATAGTGATTAGTGGTGACAATATAATAGTGGGTAATTGTAGATACATGTACCATATGTGGAATGCAGTCACTAAAATGTGATTTTGCTTAGTCTGTTTCATGTCTAATAAGACACATGTCTATTTCATGACAATCACTGGTCAAAACTAAGAAACAAAAACCCTTTGATGAACACTATCTGCTGTTTTCTCACGTGTCTTTGTCATCCTGGAAAAGCTAAGTGGCCCAAACATATGATCTGACAAGAATTTAAGATTGGATCTATGCCAGTTTGTGGTATGCTCAGCAAAGCAGCAGCAGTCGGTGGGCTAAAGAGGAGAGGAAATGTCTTAATGAATGACCAGTCGGTTCGTGATTTATAGTTATGGCCTCTGAAACAGGGCAGACTTTTCAGTGACTGCCTGTGATCATCCCATAAAGACCTTATGTAGTCAGTCAAATCCTGAGTACATAAAGCCTGTTCAGAGGAGGCGCCTGTCAGGCACAATAAATGATGAATGAAGCTGACCCCGTTTTCAGTTTCCTGTAAAATGGTGGTGACAAATAGGTAACCTTTTCTGGAATATTTAGCCATTCTCTTTGAACCATTTGCCACAGTTTTGATGAGAAAACTCAACAGCAAACATGACTAATAATAGCAACAGTGCTGTATTTTACCACATTTTTAACATTATTTTTAAAGTACTGTATAAGTAGTATTACAGATTACAACAGTAGTTAAGAGTTATTTTTAATCTTTTTTCAGTCAGTCTTATGTTTCATGGATTTTAAACTTTTTTGGATGAAAATGTAACTTTACTTCTGTATTGATCTAGCATTCAATAGTAATAGCACAAGTAGCATTAAAGGCAGTGCTGTGGTGCAGCGGTTAGCACTGTCGCCTCACAGCGGGAAGGTCCTGGGTTTGAATCAACTGGTCAGCTGGGGCCTTTCTGTGTGGGGTTTGCATGTTTTGCCTGTGCGGGTTCTCTCCAGATACTCTGGCTTCTTCTCACAGTCCAAAGACGTGCATGTTAGGTTAATTGGAGATTCTAAATTGGCTGTGAGCATGAATGTTTGTCTGTGACAGACTGGTACCCCACTTTTTGCCTTATGGCAGCCCCTGCCACACTGAATTGGATAAATGAAAGAAGAGAGATAGATGGATGGGTGGATGGATGGAAGGAAGTAGAGATGAAATGATTTAATAATAAAACCTCACGAAGAAACACTTGCTAATAACTGATTGTCTCTGAGTCATTTTAAAAAACAAAAAAATATGCATAATATAAATTAATATTTGTTTAATATTACTGTAAACTGAGAATCTTTAGATTGGTAGGTGGATACTAGTTGGACTGGTAGTCTTACAAAACAAGATGAAAAACATTACCTTGGACTCTGATTTTTCACTGCTACCTAAAATTTTATACTCTGGACTAAAAAATAGTTACTTAAGTCCAGCTGCAGAATAATCATGAAAAGATTGCCTCTTTATGCACAGGACAGCAATTATTCTTCAACTAATTTTAAAAAGCCAACTTGTGTAAAACACAATCAAAAAATAATAATAAATATGGGAAAGCACTATTAAAAACTATTCACTTTTAACAACTCCATTAGAATGTATTAAATTTAAAAAACTATAGAGAGAAAAGCATTGAAAATACTATCATCATTTTCTGTGAGGACTTAGAAAAAGATGACCTCATGATTCAGCATGTTTAATGTTACATCTGATGTATGGTATAAGATTGCACTGGAGAAAATGTACCTGGTCTGATGTCTATGCACACAGGCCATAACAGGCTCACACAAACACACACACACAAAAACCAAGTCCAGAGTCATGAAAGAGACCACATACTTTCACACCCTCCTCATCTCGTCTTGTTACACATCTGGATCCTGTATTCTTTTTGCCCTGTATATCACTCTCCTCCTCCTTTCTTCCTCCCCCTCGTTCTCTCTGATCCTGCTCTCCTTCTCTTGGTAGTGGGGCTCCTCTGATCAAAGGCCCCATGGCTGATGGCATGCAGTGCATTTAACAGGGGCACTACATGATGCAGTGGGGGTACTCAGCTCTGGCTTGGAGACTGCATTCTCTTCTCAAAACATTACTGACAATAAACCCTTTTGGCAAAGCACTGTGTCCTGCTCCAGAAAACACTGGATCCATTTTAGGCTACTGTCATTGCTACTGCTGCTGATGACACACATTTAGGTCGAGAGACCTTATGGGGGGGAGCGGAGGTGAGGCATAGGGACAAGATCCGGTTTGGGGATGGAGGGGGGGCAGGCTGGGAAGGCATGCAGTGTGGCAGCCCTGATTTATGTGCCCGCAGATATCAAAGGGTCCTGCACTTGGCTGTTTCCAAACCATTACAGAAGAACAATAAACTATGGACGCTCTTTGATCGCCATCTTTGTGCAAATGGAAAGAGGACAACAAATGCATGCCTGGTAGAATCAGGGTGAGGTGGTGGAGGTTGGTATGGGTAGTGGGAATTCAAAGCAGAGAGGGCAAACGGGTCCCAGTATTTGGAAAAGAGGCCACTTCAACACAACACCCTTCTCTGCTGAGACATGGGGGTTAAAGGCAAAAACAGGAAATTCCACATTAACACAAAAAAGAGCCAGTGTAAACAATCAGATGACTGACACTTGACCTGAGCTAAGGCTTCCCTTACTCTGGTTACATAAGCATCTTCTTAGTGGGCACCCACTTTACTCAGCTTCTCGTCTTCCTCTTCTAATCTCCCCTCTCCATACACCACTTACACATCCAGGAGGTCACAGTCAGAGGCACTGAAGCTGCATTTTGGTGAATGAAATGACAAGTCACACAAGCCACAGTGAGACTTTATTCTCCTCTTCTCACTAATGATTCCCTCCTTGTCTGTCTTTTTGCTTTGACATCAATCAGGCAGATGATGAGAAAGAGAGAGGGAGAGAGCGGCAAAGTCCCAAAAGGACATCCATGGGAGGCCACACAAGAAGGGGAGTTCAAAGGCAAAAACTGAACCCTGACACAAACACACACACAAGCAGACTTTGGTATCCAAATATGTCCGTGCGTAACACAAACATTCCCTTAGACACACTGTGCACTGTGTGTGTGCGCACGCGTGTGTGTGTGCACGCACTGGAAGTTTGGATTTATGATAGCAGGGTGTATGCCCAGCCATGGCAAACCTTACTATACATGGAGAGAGAAGTGGAAGAAAAGAAAAGCAACATGCACTGATGAGGAAACTGTACCCATTAAGTTAGTTAAATAATGATAGGAAACAGAGGGTGAGGATATTTCATTGAAGTATTTCATGACATTTAAATTTCAATGCACCAAATGTTTCAAATACTGCAAAAAAATTGGCAAAACTTTGCTTTTATTAGGAAATAATGAAGCTTCGTGATTGGTGTAGCTAGAAATTATAATACTAATGTATTACTTTATAAAGTTTTTTATGTGTGTGTGTGTGTGTTAGAGCAGTTTTAAAAGTAGTAGTAGTAGTAATGAAGTAAAGACATTTAGTAGTTAATTGCCTGTCAGTGGCAGGTGTGATTCACAGCTTTCTGAAATTTGTTGCGTCACTGTTTAAAAAA
>VUQH01041109.1:64769-81819 GCA_015106775.1 Etroplus canarensis
TGGTTTTTTAAAAAAAAAAAAAAAAAAAATTTTAGTTTTTTTTTTTTGAAAAAAAAAAAAAAAAAGAAGAATTTTCTATTAAAACTGGACCCATAATTTATTTTTTTTTTAAATTTAATTATTACATTTTTACAGACTGAAGGCACAAAAGATATAATCAAAAGCTATACTATGCTGTTAAAATTAAACAAGATTGTTCTTAACCCATAAGAACCCATGGTGACATGCGTGTAACAAATACTTCACATTTTTTACAGCTGTGTGGGCCTCTTTGTCTGTTGTATACCCCCCATAATTTTCCTGTAAGGGTTCTTATGGGTTAAGTCATAACGCAAGCTTCCCTTTAAAATGACAGCCTCTGCTGCTCATAAACTCAACACACCAATACGCTCATTTTTCCTCTAGCCAATAAGTAAATTAGCTTGTTACACAATTATGCTATGAGGCAACAAGGATTTAAGCTAGTAAAAGAGTGACAGCCATGGTTATGAATTTAAGAACCTTTGTGACTCAGAAAAAGATTTCACAGTCTCGCTGTTGTTTCTATTTCCATCTGCATGTTTGTCATTAATGGTCGTGAAGAAATGGTGCTCTCTGACTCACAAGGTACACTGACACACGCCTGTCAGCACAGACTTCTAACCTCCTTTTCAAGCCCCACTGGCAATGGAAGAGAGGGGCGAGTAAGGACTTGGGTTAGAACAAGCGCAAGTGGGACCCAAGTACCTCCAACACTTGGAATGATTTTGCTTGTACAGGAGTCTAGTGTGTTTTAGAACAACCTGAACTCTTCAAGCTTGGTATCCTGTTTTCACTTTACACAGGAAGAGGTGGGTTTCCTCAACAAAATTACTGTTAATGGGACCAGCTTACAACTGCTGTACAGGGATGATGTGAACTGACACACGGGCTCAGATGAAGAGATCTGTGTTCGAAACAAAGGAAGTGAATGAAATTCCTCACCTTCCCTGTGAGAGCGGGAATATTCATGGAGTTGGTTGCAAAACCCATTCCAAAAGCCATGGCTGATTCAACACCCAAAAACCTGGCAGCCAACTGCTCCATTTCCTCATGGATGTCCAGGTTTCCTGTAAATGACAGCAGTTCTGTCTTACTTCAACTTCCCCCCAGTGTACTGAAAGTTACAGTTTTCTTTAAGTCACACTGCTTTTTCTATGTGTGACGTCCGTCCATTTTCTTAAGGTAAATGCTCCATAAAACTCAATTTTCTTTTGCAAAAGATTAAATGTAACAAATCAGTAGCTGCCCAGGTTAAAAAGAAGATTGCAGCAAACTAGGTGCTAAACTGAAAAAGCTCCCATCACACATTATTTTCAGTCAGTCAGGTCAGTCAGACCTTCAGCACCACTTGAGTCTGTGGCTGCTGATGTGTACTGAAAGTGCAAACAAATTTGGAGCAGCTGCTTAAGTTGAGATTTACGGCAATTCCATTTTACTCATGAAGAAAGCACCCTTGGAGGATGGCAAATCATGAGAACTTTCCACAGACCACAAGTTAAGTACAAAAGATCAATCTTACCCATCTCACAGCGAGTGCTACCCACACCTGCTCCATACATCTGTGTGGCTTCGACAGCAGCATCGGCACATGCCCCAGCGTTTTCAGCAAAGCCGAGGTAGTTGTATGAACCCATGTTGATGACGTCCTTCACCACTTTGCCTGTGTGCCTGAGAGAAATGCACAGAAACAGACAGAAAATGGGGTTAGAACTTGGCAAAATTTTTTTCCACTGTTCACTGATTCAACTCAACTTCTATTGTTATCACGCACATTGATAACAATATAGCTTATTGTTCCAAAGAAATTCACCTGGCATACTGGATATTATCCATTACATACCAATCAGAGAAATACTTTAAAAATATGACACAATTTTTAAGATTATTGGCACAGACTGTCTACAGAAAAATTCATGACCTCTCATTGGTTTTCATACAAAAGACCTTACAATATTATAAATAGATACTCAACAATCCTCTATGCAAACATGTACTCCCCAGTGTGGAGAAAAAAATTCTCCCTTTACAGAAAAAAAAACCTAACAGCGGAGCCAGGTTCAGGAAGGACAGCTCCTTGTGTATGTTACGTATGTTTGTGTTTTGCCATTTTCAGAGAGCTCCTTTACAGCAGCAAGTTAAAGCATTGTGAATAAATTTAAATCAATTAGAAGCTCTTATTTCAATTTTCTACTGTCTTGACAGTGCCACCAACTTTTGTTCATGGTCCCTCAGGGTGTCTGCAGATGTAAGGGAATTTTTAAGACCTTTTTACAACCTTTTCAGCATCATCTTAGATGAAACTTATGACCAAACTTTAAATGAAGATACACATCAGAAGTGGAAAAAGGTTTTAAACAGTTGTCATTTATCAGCAAGGCAAAATGTAAAAATTCGGTTGAGTTGACATTGTCAAAATGCATTCATTATTGTAAAAAGAAAAAGATATCACTGTTTGTGGAAACCTTACATGAGTGTGTCAGGTGTAAAGTGGGACAATGGGATTTTAAACATGAGCTACAGCCATTTAAGTTAGCTAATGTGTCCTATCAGGGTACTGACAGTTTTAACATGTAAAAAAAAAAAAAAAAAAACTTCCTGAGAGGGTTAGTCAACTACAAAGATAATATAAGAACATTTTTTTATCCCATATTTAAAGGAAAGGCTATAAAGCAAGGAAAGCATTGTGTGTGATCTACAGGGAGTGAAATGGCATTAAATTCTTGCATGAGAGACCTAAAACATATGAGCCATAGCCACCTTGTTTTCAGTGACGATATGTTTAGAGATGATTTGACTTACATATTTCTTATACTTTGTTGTAATCAGTGGTGTAGGGTGTTTCTTAGAAGAACATGTGACAGAAAGTAGTGCTTTCAACATAACCATGTGAATCATGGCTTACATCACTTATATTATCAGAAATAAAAGGTCATTGACTTTCAAATCAATAACACAGTAATATAAACCTCGGAAAAACTATGTCACCCTTATTATCAGAGCTGCAAGGTCAATGCATATCAGTACACTGATCACCTCTGAGGCAGTAATGACCTTCATGTGAAACTTTTTGTTTGATATCCAGTCACAGAACTACACCATAACACACAAGGCAACAACTCACTCAAAAGTCCAGTTGTAGTCGTGAGTTACTCTCTCTACCAAGTTCATCTTGGCACCAGGAACACTGCAGATAGGTCGGTTCCAGTTGTCTCGGATCCTCATGTACAAGTTCCTGGTGTAAAAGTTTTCAAAATCCTGATAGAGGGGGACGAAATCCTGAAGAAAGAAAGTAGGAAAATATGGATGATTCTTGAGTATATACATAAGGAACCATCTTCGCTCTGTGGCACAGGAGCGCAGCAATCAATATTTACTGTTAAATCAGATATAATGGATGTGAAATGAAAAAGGTAAACGCTGTTTTACCTTCTGCTCCTCTCTTTCGCGAGCAACATGGCACTTTTCAATGTTCCAGTGTCGGAGGAAGTCTCTGAGGTAGCCAAAAATAGTGAGGATGCCATAGCCCATGTAGGTGAGCACAGCGACCAATAGGGGAGTCTCCTCGAAGGATTCCACAAATGGCTTTTTGTACAAGCTGGGATTGTGGGGGACATTTTGGTTCTGGGGACCATAAAAGGAAAAACGGGAATCACAAATCTCAACAATTACCAAGTGAAATTTAAACATTTAGCACAGCCACAGATTCAACCAACCAATCTGAGTGAAAGATACAGATTTAAGAGCAACTCACTGGTGGTTTCTCCCACCAGTTTTCCCAACAGACTGTAACAGACCAAACCTGTTTAAGCTGGGCACACACTCAACAACAGCGGGGCTGGTTTAATTAAACTGTTTTTCTCGGAAAAGTGTTAGAAAGCTAATAAAAGCTACATGAATTGACCAAGCCATTCCTGTGTCCTCACAGGCCAGTGAGCAGCAAAAAACAAACAAAAACAAAATGTCAATCCAGTGTTCTGATTCATTGACTTTTATGAATAGTTATACTGATCTCAGATTGTTGGATGATATAAATGTGGTCACACACTGGCAGAGTTGCGCAACACAAAAAATAAATGCTAGCATAATTTCAAGCTTGACTGTGTGGATTTTTTTTTTTTTGGTTGCCTACAAAACCAACAATAAACCAATGAGGGCAGTTACTCATTACATGTTCTGCCCTGCAGCTTAGCAGCAATACCTCATGTGAGCAGTCATGCTTCTCCAAGAAACACCTTTGAGCTGGGGAACAGGAGAGCACTGGAGCGTGTGTGCAGGGTGTGTAATTAAATCCAGTCACACCGGTGAAAATTCCAAGAAAATGCAATGAAAGCCCAGCAGTGTGGTAGCCATGGTTTATGAAAACAGTGAGCACAAAATGCATTCCCATTCAAGCACTGTGTTCAAACAGACCAGAGACGCATAAAGCAGTGCCTGGCTTTATATTTACTTGATTTTTTTCTATGTACCTGTGAAAACACGGGCACAGAAAGAGGTGAGCCTGTCCCATTTGTTTATAGATGAGCATCACTGGAACTGTACCCAGAGGAGCAACCAAACAACAACCCTTTATATCTTCTCTTTCACATGCTTGCTCTGCAGCTCTACAGATCATATTACATTGTGTACACAATAAGAGCAACTCTTGGTGTAAACACATGGAGTATGTTTCACATTCAACATTACACAGCTGAGGAGTCAAGTCCCCGTTCTGCTAAATTTTGCTTCAATGCTCATTTTTACTGAGCCATTATAGGCGGCTGAGAGTGATTGGCCTCTGTTTGCTCAAATTCTGCTGTCAACCATTTTCTATATATTCTTTGTATTGGGATTAAGGCCAACTCAATAAAGAATGTTTTTTTTTTTTTTAGCGGTAGGACCAGATTGTGGAGAAAATTAATTATTGATCTGTGCTGAAACCCAGGCTTACTGTAAAATGTGTTAAATACTGCACTAGTCCTATGTGGATCTGAGGGACAGAACAGTCTCATCTCAACTGGCTGATTGAAGAAACACTAAAAAGGTGCTGCTAAGAGACCGCAATCACTCACAACCCAATTCCTCCGTCACACACCTGCCAACCAGGATGTGACTACAAATTCAGCACCTTATCAGCAACCAGCAGAGCTCCTATCATAACAGGAAAGAGATCACTTTCACTGTTGACAGCAATTCGAATGTAAGTATAAATACTGTGCATAATATTGAGTGGGGCCAATCACATTGCTTGACACTGTCACATGAAAGTTAAAGGGGGCCTGTTGTATGCATTTTCAACTCCATATTTTTATTTTTGGATTCGAGTAAAGTAGCTTTGTATGACTCTAAAATGTAATCCTTAGTTAGCTTATGCTGTGCCATAGAGCAGTCCCCTCAGTTCACGGTTTCTCTCCATTTCCCCTCCCTTGAAGCCAGCTTTCTTCGTATTAGCTCACCCCTCGTAAACTGAAGGTTTGCACAGCAGGTGGGAGGCGGTGCAGCCAGAGTTACAAGCCTGAGATGACCATATTACAGATATCCAGTCTCAGTGACCTCATATAGAGCCAAGAATAGAAAAAACTGTTTGAAAAAATGTTTAGAACAGTGCGATGACTGAGTTTTTGGCTCAGTCATTGGCTTTACTGGAACTCTGGCTATGTTTAACAACATGAAAATCCATCACTGTTAACAGTACACACATGATGGAAAATAAGGAAAAACTTTATCAGGCCCCTTTATGGATTAAGCTGGGGCAGCTGGGGCTGACGAGGCAGAGTGGGTTGTCTTCCAAATGGAAGGTTGCTCCAGCCTATATGCCTTGGGTAAGACACCGAACCCCCAAACTGCTTCTGAAGCATCTGAGTGTGAATGCGTGTGTGATAGTTAACATGTACTTAAGGCATAGAATAAAGTGCTGTATGAATGAGGCTTGCAGTAAAAAGCGCTCTGAGTGCTCAACTAAGAGTAGGAGAGCACTATGTAAGCACCAGTCCATTTAAATTGCTGTTACAGCCCTAGAATCTAGATCCAACTATGAAAATCCATTAGTGCTGAAATCAGCATTCCACGGCTGAATGCTATGGAACCTGTGTTTAATTTATACAAGTTTTTAACAACATAAACAAACAAGAAAAGCGGACCTCCAGCAAAACAAACACACACACTATATTGGTTTAGAGGTTTTCATTCCGCCCTCAGAAGGGACCACACCCTCCACAGCCTGGAGACATTCCTCTCCTGCTGAAGTGTCATGTGAAAGCCGTGCTGTCCTCCTCTCCCAGGGGACCGATAAGCTTCTCGGGTACAAGCATAGTCAGGTGGTGGTCTCTTCCCATACTGGAGTCGGTGTAAACAAAGACCAGGCATATAAACACACACAAGAGGCGAGAAACAACAGGGTGTAAAGTTACAGCTCTGCAACCAGCCCTGATCAGGTGGCGTGTTCCTCTAGACGGGAGCAGGATGTAACCTTTACAGCACAAAGTAAAAGCCTAACAGCAATGCTGAAGGCGAGCAATTAGAAATAAAATATTAATTATAAGTTTAATTAAACTTAGCAAACTTAGGTATGTCGCATCAGGCCTAACCACTAAGCCATACAGATGCAGTTATAAGCTGACTTCAAACTTTAGCCACAGTGACGTCACTAACGTAACAGTTAACTCGTAAAGTGACGTCAGGTCGCCGTCAAGCGGCAGCGTCTCACACTAAGAAAACCCACTACATAACGAGAATATAACTGAACGTCTCACAGGCGGAGACTGACAGGATTAATTCAAACCACACTCCTGCTGAACACGGCACTGCTCGTACATGGACGCCCCCCCCCCTCGCAGTTTGACGGCCGGGCCTCACCTTCTCCCTGTGGCCACGGCACTTCTGTGGCTGCTGAAACAGGCAGTGATTCTTCACGAAGCCATTTTTACCGGCCGTTAAACCGCTCGAGGTCCGGCGACACGCGTCTCCCGTTAGCAGCTTGCTGGCAGCGCTTTCCGTCATCGTTGTCGGCCGGCTACGCCTAGGAATGTTCCGGTGGGAAGTAACTCAACTTGTGCGACGCTACCGCGGAGTCATACGTGAGCCGAGGAAGAACACGGGTTTCAACGCCCACTGTACACCGTGACCGCAGGGAATCCCCGCCCCGATCGGCACTATTGGCCAATGCGCTTACTCCAGTACGAAGATCGTCTATGTTAACAACTAATGCTGCTCCCACTGTTTTTTTAAAAGACGGAGAATTAAATCTATGTAATAATACTGTATTTAAACAAGATTGGCTCCACGAATGAGAACAAAACCGCTATAAATGAGAAATAAATCAGCTAATACTGTCGCGATCGAGTGGCAGTAAGTGATTTATAACACTTCTGTGCAGTTATGTCTTATATAACAGCAACAGGGCGAGAGGCTGCAGTTCAAATAAAACCGGGAAGAGTGATGGTATCTCCTTCAGAGGCATATATTATTATTATAATTCGCATTTTCCACTTTTTCCCTCCCTCAAAAGTCTGCTGACTGAACATATCACGAATCGCTTTTTAAAAAGACACCCTTAAATTTGCTCACCCTATTTTTCAGTATAGTGAGAGCAGCGTGAGAGCTCCCACTCTGCTTATTTTGGGCGTGCCCCACGTGTCGGCGTGGTGGGACGTCCTAAAGCCCCGCCCCCTGGAAATAACCTAGAATAACCTTTGCTCAGGAGTCTGCTCATTGCTTTTTTTTTTCCACTGAGATGGGAAAATGCAAAACATGTGCACAGGTGTCTCCGGTAGGAGAAAAGAAATGGTTGAAGGCCATCATAAGGCTGGACTGTTGTCTTTTTGTTTATCTTTTTTGTATTTATTTATTCTGTATTATTGAGTAGTTGTGTATATTGTGTATATTTCTGTACGTAACTGCTGGGTTTTATATATTTTCTATTTTACTTAAATCTTACTTTACTTTTTTTTTTTACATGCTACACCAAGACCTAAGAATCTGTATTTTGTTCGTCCTGTAATGAGTCGAATGACAAAAAAGTCTGAGTCTGAGCAAGCACTGAACTGATTGGTATTTCAGGTGGTTCAAATTTCTGGTGTGAAATAACTTGGTGCTGGATCATGAGCTGTTTTATGTTCATGTTGACATAAAATAAACGGAAGTGTCCTTGATTGGATTGTGGTCAAAGCATTAAACAGTAACCACAGATATTACACCTTTTCTAATCTTAATGGGGCTTTGCAGATAACACAACCTTTTATCTTCCATCCATTTCCTTCTGCTTATCCTATGCCCTGCAGCCTATCCCAGCTGCCAGCCATAGGGCAAAGGGCATGGTACACACAGGACAGGTCACCAGTCCATCACAGAAAGACAGACAACCATTCACACCGATGGCCAGTTTAAAATTGCCAACTAACCTTACCCTGTTGCATGTCTTTGGACTGTGGGAGGAACCTGGAGAAGACACGCAAACACCACACAAAGGTGTCCAAGGTGGCCAGCTGGTTGATTATACCCAGACCTTCTAGCTGTGAGGCAGCAGTGCTAACCACCATGCCAACATGCTGTCCGATCTCGTTTGATCTTGTAAACAAAGCAGGATTGGGCCTGGTTAGTACTTGGGTGGGAAATCCCCTAAATACCCCAGGTGCTGTAACAATCAAGGGTGGCTGTGAGTTGGGTGGAATGGGTTGTCTTCTAATCAGAAGGTTGGTGACTCAGTCCCAGGGTCTTCCAGTCTGCATAACTAAATGTAATTGGGCAAGGCGATAAACCCCAAATTGCTCCCTATGCCCCATCATGGTGTAAATGACTGTTAGATAGTTAAAAAAAACCCTTTATCTTATAGTATCAAAAATACCTTTTTTGCCAGTGGGCCACATGACTGCATTGCATGTATTCTGATGTGCAAGGTTATTGCAGCTAACTGAAACTAAACTAAAAACTAAAATTAGGTAAGAAAAAAATTAGACTTTTGGTAAAAAATTAAAACTAACTAAAATAATACTGTGTGCTCAAAAAACTAACTAAAATAAAATAAAATTATAAAGGATGTTTGGTCAAATTTGGTAAGGCAGCCTGTCCAGTGTGGCTTTGGTGCACCTGTTTATTGACACTCAGGGTGTCTGCATGGCAGATAGTCAGCTATGTTCATATTATATTGTTTAATGTCTAATTTGAACATCTTAAATCTTCTCCTGACAAACACCATCTATATTAAAATTATTATGAAAACTAAAACAACATTGAAACTAGTAAAAACCACACTAAAACTAAATGTTTTCAAACAATAAAAACTAAACTGAAACAAACAAAACTGCTATGGAAACTAATTGAAATAAAACTGAATTGAAAACAAATACTCAAAACAAAATAAAATATAAAACAATTATAAAATGCAAAACTAGAATAACTCTGCTGCTGTGGCCTGTGTCCATATTTGAGGTACACAGACAGAGAAGAGATCTCTGCTGTCAGGGCATACAACAACAATGGAGCTTCCTGGAGTCACAGCCAGGGTTTTGTGGTGGACCTTCAGGTTGTACTTCCCATTCTTTTCCTGTCTGGTAAATATCTTGTGGTGAAACGTGCCTGTCAGCACGTACTTGTGAGATAATTTATGACTGTTTGTTTAACCCTCTACCTGTAAGATGGTATTGTGCACCTTCTCGCCGCCAATATTTGCATGTATTTGTTTGGGTGTTGGAGGATTATTTTCATGTGGAAATACTCCAACAGATATACAGACTCCTGTAAACCTATTCCTACTTCTAGCCTTGTAGATGGCACTGTTGGGCTACAGAAAGGTTGAGCCCCATCTGTTCACATACAAACAGTCAGATGTTATGCTGATGCTGTGGGTTATAGTTCAGAGCTAAGTGGCACTGGTGTACAGAGCAGTGTTTCCTGGGTGTCACATTCCTTAATTAAGACACTGATGATAACATCTGATGATTTGATTCTCTCATCAATTCTCAACCCTCCTCTCAAGGTTGGAACCTTGAGTGTGGCTTAATGAAACATCATTCTGGCCAGTTTTACCAGTGTGCACAAACGCAGTTAAGCACCCATCCATTCCAAACCCGATAAAGGTGATAAGGATCCAGCTTTAATAGGATCAGAGGCAGGGTTAAAAGGTACAGGGACCTGCTCGCATGGATACAGACAACGTAAGGAGCTTTCGTAATGATAAGACCGTGGAAATCATGCTGACTTAAAATGGGTAAGAAATGTATTTGTTCTTGGTACAAACAATCTCTACAGCCTGCTGGTAATTATTAACTTTTCCACTCAACAGAGCTTGAGCTTTTAATAGGTGCAGTCATTACATGGTATTTTGTGAGTAATAAAAAGTCTTTGTGAGTTATGATGAATATGAAAGAGCTAAATATATCTAAGAAAGTCTTAACATCACTTCTCTGGTTTTTCAGCTCCTACATATTGCACGACTGGGGTTTACAACTGTGAAAAGAGGCAGCTGTCCCTGGCACTCACCTCCAAGAGCTGAAGCAATATTAAAAAGGTTCCCAGTTGCAAGAAGGGTTGCCAGAGCAGCAGTTTTCCTGTGAAATTTTGTTAATTTTGAAATGCTGCTGCAGGTTAACTTTTGTCATCCCTGGCTAGAATAGCCCATTACATAAAAATTACTCAAATAACCGTACCCTCAGCTGCTACCTTGTATTCTCACCAAGTGGTCAGTACAGTGAATTAATCCATACTGACAATTTGGCAGAGGTTTTACAAAGGATGCCCTTCCTGACACAAACCTCAATGGCGAGAGGGGCCTGTTACCCCACCTGGAATTGAACCAGGGACCTTTCACTTCTGAGGTGGATGTGTACACCAATACACTACTTGGATTCACTCAAATATTGGTGAATAAAATTTATACTCCAATCCTAACAAGCTCCCAATTAGATCAGCACAGTGTGCTGCAATGCTCTCCACCGCCTGGCATTAGCAACAGAAACATGCAGCTATGTTATCTGTGATTTAGACAGTCACAACTTCATTCTTTGTCTGTGTACTTACTTCATATCATGATTAATTTCTCAGTGAAAAAACAAGAGGCATAATTATTGTCACTGTTGCAATTAAAATGTTGAAATAACCAGAACAAAAGCAACATTACAAGCAAACTAACTTACAGTTTATCAGTGAAAACAAGTCAGCCTTGCTTGCAGTGTCTTCATAAATTTAGCAGATGAATGTGCGTGTCATGATCTGTGTTTCCTGTTGTTGTTTTTGTGTGTTTTTGAATTCTCTAAGACCTTTTGTATTCTCAGTTTTCTCCGGTATTCTGCCTCAGTTATTAGATTCTGTATGTCCCTGCCTTAGTACTTCAGTTTGCCTGTGACCCCCTTGTCTGTATATTCCTGTCTCCTGTCAAGTTTGAGCCTACGTCTGGCTTTCTGTGTCTGTAGCCCCTGAGCCTGTGTCTGACTTCCCCCCCACACACGCGTTCCTCTTCCACCTGTGCACTCCGGTTCCAAGTGTGGCTCCCCGGCTCCGTCAGCACCTCCGGTGGGCTCCACTTCTGCTTCCGGTGAGAGGGTCTCCGCACCGACGTCACCGGCCTCCAGCGACATGGTTCCTGCCTCGCCATCGCCGGCCACCCGGGAGGCGGTCTCTCCGCCGCCCTCCACGTCGGCCACCCGGGGGGTGGTCTCTTCGCCGGCCTCCGTCTTCGACCGCCAGAGGGGTGGTCTCCTGGATTCCTGTTTTCGGCCACCAGAGTGGTGGTCCCCTGGCTTCTATCATCGGCCACCTGTATGGTGGGCTCCGAACTGTTGTTGGTCTTCATTGCCTCCTGAGCGGCCCTTTTTCTTCTTCTTGTAAATTTTATTGGCGGTTGGCAAACAACAAAATAGTGCATTACCGCCACCCACTAGTATCCCGTCCACCTGTCCCTGACGACTTCGATTTATCCTGAGCAGCCCTTGTGGCTTCAGTTCTTTACCTTTTTTCAGACTTTTGAGCACTTAGAGCCTTTGGGCCTTGTGCCTTGAACTTTTGAACTTTAAAGTTTTTGATCTTTGGAAATTTTTACCTTGATCTTTGTTTGCTTCTCGTTTTGTTTTTTGGGTCCTCCCTATGCTGTCTCACAGGTAATCATGACAGTGCGAGGCTTACTTTTGTGAACACCCAGCATTGTATTAACTTTTGGCTTAATGAAAAAAAAAAAATGTAAATACAAAATTGACACATTGTCCCTTTTATCAAGCTGATATGTTTAACATCTCAGCAAACAGAGTGAATCCTGTGTTCCTAAACTTAATGTTCTCCACCAATATCCACAATAAGAAAGGGTCCAAAAATTAAAACCAATAGAAAACTTTGAACCAGCAGGGTGCAACTCCTCCAGCTGCAAAGAGATGTCTAAATGTGTAGAAGTTAAGGCGATAACAACACTATGTCTCTTTTGGTATATAACATTAGTAGATGTTGTTCTACTGAGTTCCTGGTCTCAGTTGCCAGTATAAAGTCTTAATTAATCTAGTATTGGAAATTGTGGTCATAGTTAGAGTAAAAAAGACAATAAAACATTGCATGCTTCAGGGAATGGCTACTTTTTTGATGAGTTGCTACAGAGTGTGGTTGGTTCTAAGTGTGATCAACTGCTCTCTTGTCATCTCCAGTTTAAAAAAAAAACTAAGATGGCACCAGCCAAAATGCTGAAGTTTATTTTTAAAAATGAGACTCAACCAATAGGTGATGTTACAGTGGCTATGTCCATCTTATGCACTTGCCAGCCATTTGATTAGGTACTACTGTTCCATTCTTTATTAAAAAATATATAACCAGCCAATTACATGGTAACAACTCAGTGCATTTAGGCATGTAGGCATGATCAAGTTGACCTGCTGAAGTTTGAACCGGGCACCAGAATGGGAAAGAGGTGATTTAAGTGACTTTGAACATTCCAAGGTTGTCTGTCAGTTGGGCTGGTCTGAGTATTTCTGAGACTGCTGATCTACTGGGATTTTCCCACACAACTATCTCTATGATTTACAGAGAATAGTCTAAAAAAGATAAAACATCCTGTGAGTAGAAGTTCTCAGAGTGAAAATGCATTGCCAGAGGTTAAAGGAGAATGTCCTGATTACTTCAAGCTGATAAGAAGGCAACACTAACTCAAATTTAAAAAATCGTTTCAGCCAAGGTATGCTGAAGAGCAACTCTGAATGCAGAACATGTTGAACCTTGAACCAGATGGGCTACAGCAGCAGAAGATTATATCAAGTGGCACTCCTGTCAGCTATGAAAAGGGAACTGAGGCTATAATTTGCACAGGCTCACCAACATTGGGCAGCATTTCTTGGTGTGATGTGTGTCGATTTCTGCTGCAGTATTCGAATGTTAGGGTCAAAACAACATGAAAGCACTGATCCATCCTGCTTTGTATTACAGTTCAGTCTGCTGCTGCTGCTGGTGGTGTAATGGTGTGGGGGCTATTTTATTAGCACTCTTTGGTCCCCTTATTACCAATTCAGCATCGTTTCAATACCACAGGCTGCCTGAGTATTGCTGCTGACCATTTCATTCCCTTTATGACTACAGTGTATCCATCTTCTGATGGCTTTCATCAAGATAATGCATTATGCCTAGAAGCTCAAATCATCTCAAACTGGTTTCTTAAACACGACAATGAGTACTCAAATGGCCTCCACAGTCACCAGATCTCAATCTTGTAGAGCACTTTTGGGATGTGGTGGAAGAGGAGATTTGCATCCTGGATGTGCAGCTGACAAATCTGCTCATGTCAGTATTGACCAACATCTCTTGAGGACTGTTTCCAGAATCTTGTTGAATCTATGCCACAAATAATTAAGGCAGTTCTAATGGCAAAACGAGGTCCTACCCAGTACTAGCAATGTGTATCTTATGAAGTGGCTGGGAAGTGTATATACAGTCTATGCAGAGGTTAAAGTGGAACTTGGCAGGTACGAGAACCCTTAGATCCAGTTTGAAAGTCCAATATCAGAAAATGACAATCTGCATTGTGAATTCTGGTGTTCTTGCTTTCTTTGTAACTGGCTGTGTAATTAACTGACCTGTGCTGCGGCACTCCTAAAATGTACTGCTCAAGATACAGATCACTTTGGCCCACTGCAACCCCGAGTCTGTGCACATTGCCCTGCTCTGTATTGGCTTAATATAACTTGGCCTGTTGTGGGAACTCATCAGAGGGTTTATTTCTCATCAGAGGGTTGTCAGAGACTAATTAAGAAGGCCAGCTCTGTCCTGGGGTGCCCCTTTGACCACCAAGGGGTCGGCACAGCGGATTAATCCGCACTGGTAATTTGGCAGAGGTTTTACAAAGGATGCCCTTCCTGACGCAACCCTCCATAGTGAGAAGGGCTTATGTCCCCACCTGGAATTGAACCAGGTGGTGACACAAACCACTATGCTACAGGAGACACTTCAAACTACCTCATACTACCCCACATAAATCTATATCATGTCCCAGTGGAAAATTATGCACTTTCTTTCTTCTTTATATATTTTGTAAGTCAATAATTTATGCAAGGAATATGTGAATAATGTATATATCCAGTATTCATAAATATACTGTCTGTTTTTCATTATTTATAATGTTTTCTATTTTTCTATTCTAATATTATTATTGCTGTGTCTTATTATAATATTAATTTAGCTTGCACACCTTGATAGATGCTGTTTTCTTAAAAAAAATCTCCAACAACTGTTTTATTCTCACCTGAAGACCGAATAGACCGAGAGCAAATCTGTCCCCTGGTGTCCCCAGGCATCTTTATCTGGCCTGGATGACTGAAAGCCTGCAGTCAAACTAAGAATGCAAAAACTCTTTACAAATATTGATTGTTTCACTGATCTGAGGCGCTATAAAAGCTGTTTGCCAGCACTTTCATCATATTCCAAATACCCTATTATCATAATCTACCCCAATGTGATGCCCCAAGAAAACTTCCCTGATGAGAAAAACATCATAATTACAATATCTCCATTGACAAGGTCATATGTCACTGCTGATGTTCTTATAGTATAATTCAAATGGCGCATTATTTCCTATTCACCGAAGATGCATTCCCGCTTTCTTTTGCAATTTCCCTGCTTTGATGTCATCTAATGAAATCATCAGGAGAATCAATCTCTTCTCCTATTCCCACAACAGCCTATTAAGACCCAGTGCTAGAGGAAGTCTAGGCAAGCAGCCATTTTTCACTTCAGTGGCGTCTAAATGCAGGGCGATAACAAATGATGAAATCAAACCAGTACACAAGTAAGAATATAAATGAGTATAAACGAGTGTACTCATTGCTAGGAATTATGCTCCTTCACAGAGGATTTGCAAGTCATATTCCAATCAATGATCCGTTCCAGTGCTCACTGATAATTCCTGTAATCAATGTTTCTAACAATCGTGTAGTGTTAATTAGAGCACTGCTTGTGACATCGGAAATGGTTAAAGGGGTAATAATAAATATGAGTGGAGAGAAGAGGAGGATTAGATGATACTCATAACAATGTAGCCAACTCTGCCATCATATTGTTGCTCTTTTTTTTTTAATGGAGGCCCAGGGCAGTCAATCCTTTAAGGTCAAGAAATTAAATCTTAGAGAAAAAATGAAATTTTGCTCCTCTCAATCAAGTTAAAATTATATCTTGTGAGAAGAACATTTAATATTGTATGCCATGGGAAGATTTTTCTGTTTCTTTTCCGTGTACCACCACAGTTGAGTGGGTCCTGTCGCCAGTGTGTAGCAGCTAGGCTGCTTCCTGACTGACACAGCCATTAGAGATTGTTACACCTGTCTAAACCTTCCCTCTGTCAGAGATTATCCACAGAGAGAGCCACTGAGGAGAGGACAGAGTCTTCTCTGTGGAGTCAGGTAAGGCAGGCAGGACAGACAGACTGACAGGCAGACTATTTTCCAGAGAGCAGTAGACTCTGTCCAGCCCGAGACTGCTCGTATAATGATGAGTGAATTCCGACCTGAATATGCACAGATGAGGAACTAATGATAAGAATGTGATTGAGTGGCAGAGGAAAGAGGTTGCTCAGGTGCGCGCTGCTGTTAGTGGTGACTGTCAGTTTGACAGATTCAATTTCCCGACTATGTGGCTTTGTAAACTGTATTCACTCTATAAATATCACAGTATGCCTTAGAGTAAAATTGCATATCAGACCCAAAGGGGGTATATTTGTAGATTAAAATATTAAATAAGTATTTTAAACAGAATCTTGCATAGCTGGAACATAATGTTGGTTATATTTTTAATACTGAATGTTCAGTACATATATATTTTCCTGTCAGCTAAAGACAGTATGAATATTTCATATAACAAAAAGCAGCATGAATCCTTAGTGAATCTTTAGTGGTACAGAAACAAGCTGTAAACACAACACTGGCATATTAGAAGCTTATTAAGATAATGAATGAGCAAAGAGCAGACAAGGAGCAACTTGGCATTAATTAGCAATTATGTTTCATCTTTGTAGATGCTCCAGTATGTTTGGTAGTTAGGCATTATCTTGCCAAAACAATAACCTGCAGTTAGATCTATAAGTATTTGGACAATTACACTGTCTTTTTTGAATTTAGGAGTAGAAGTAGTGAATGAGTTTAAATACCAGGGGCAACCATCCAAAGCAATGGACAGAGCACAAGAGAGGTGAAGAAGTGAGTGCAGGTAGGGTGGAGTGGGTGGAGACGAGTGTCAGGGGTGCTTTGTGACAGAAGGATCGCAGCAAAAATGAAAGGTAAGGTTTACAAGATGGTAGTGAGACCTGCTATGATGTATGGTTTGGAGACGGTGGCACTGACAAAAAGACAGGAAGCAGAGCTGGAGGTGGCAGAACTGAAGATGTTGAGATTTTCCCTGGGAGTGACCAGGACGGACAGGATTAGAAATGAGTACATCAGAGGGACAGCTCAGGTTGAGAAGTTTGGAGACAAAGTCAGAGAAGCAAGGCTGAGATGGTTCGGACATGTGCAGAGGAGGGATAGTGGATATATTGGACAAAGGATGTTGAGGATGGAGCTTCCAGGCAGGAGGAGAAGAGGAAGACAACAGAGAAGATTCATAG
>VUQH01041110.1:0-16194 GCA_015106775.1 Etroplus canarensis
AAATAAATTATATATTTATTTTTTTTTTTTTTATATATATATATATATATATGTATATATATATATATATATATATATATATATATATATATATATATATATATATGTTAATTACACTAGCAGTCAAAAGTTTGGACACACCTCCTCATTTAATGGTTTTCATGACTGTTTACATTGTAGATTCTCACTGAAGCCATCAAAACTATGAATGAACACATATGGAATTATGTAGAGAAGAAAAAAGTGTGAAATAACTCAAAACATGTTTTATAGTTTAGATTCTTCAAAATAGCCACTCTTTGCTTTGATTACTGCTTTGCACACTCTTGGCATTGTCTGGATGAGCTTCATGAGGTAGTCACCTGAAATGGTTTTCACTTCACAGGTGTGCCTTGTCAGGGTTCATTTGTGGAATTTCTTGCCTTAATGGGGTTGGGACCATCAGTAGTGTTATGCAGAAGCCAGGTTGGAACACAGCTGATAGCCCTATGCCTAAAAACTCCACTTAAGTACAATAACAATATTTGTATTTCCCAACTCTGAAAATAACACAGAAAAATGGAAACTAGACTACAAAAAAGCTGTTTTGGAATTAAAGCCTATATGATTAAATACACACAGAGATTAAGAATTTTCTTATATAGTTACATAATTATTTGCTATGTCTTATTTTTTTGAGCACATTTCTATTGTACATATTTGTGTCTTTGTTTATTACTAGACCAATACAGACAATGAGTGGGTTTAAGAGCTTTATTGGTTTTACTGCTTGTCTGCAGCAGGTTTTTAGCAAATTCACATTACGTATAGAGTATATGTATTCGTATACAAGGAACAGTGTCTTTCAGAGCTGTACAATTCAGTTCTGGTTCCACTGTCAGTCTTGTCACTATGAGCTACATTATCAAGGCTTTACCCTCCAAAGTCAGTCTTTTACACAACCTGACCACAATCCCAATTTACACGGTTACTTTCAGCTCTTAGAATAAACAAATGCTGTCCAAGGAAGGATTCCCTCTTCAGTTGCAACTTCTTTTTGAAGAACATACTAAAACATTATGTTTGCTATCCCATGGTACAATGAACTAACAGCTTTCAAGGAAGGTCAATCTGCTGGGGTGGATATTATTGAACACAATTAATAAACCAAAGATAATTCCTTTAAGCATTATCAAACACAAGTAGAGAAGAGGCCCTGTAGTTTTAATGCTTCTTACAGTTGCCACGATGAAAAAACTTAAATTACCATTGATTTTGTTATTGATCAGGAGGGGCCATCATGTCTGACGCAAACAGCCTTAACTCTCAGATTAGCAACTTAAAACCATGCCGGTGCAATGTTTTTTCAGACATTCATTACAAATGAGACTTAAATCCACCAGAAAGATGTTCTTTATGATACTGTCTGCTATACAATACTATACCACCTATACACATGTGATATAGTATCTGTGGATACTGAAATAATGTGTGTAATGTACAAATTTATGAGGGCTGCTTTTTGCATTAAATAAATTGTCTACTATTTAAGGAAGATCAACTACTATATCATTTAACTATATCCAATTGGCTTAGCACAGGGATTTTATATTAAAAGGAATTTGTGCCTAACCAGCAATTTTTTGTGAGTAATTACAACTTTAAATGTATCCTAGATAAACATTCACAAACTCAAATTTGTTTATTTCTCTACATAAGTCAATGTTTCAACTTAATTTCACTTAATTTTCACCTGGTGTCCCCCTGCCCTCTGGTTCTCAGTCCCACCAGGGGGGCCTCTCACAGTTTCACATGAACTTAACCAGTTTGCATGTTTTGTGTTTTTCTCGTTTCATATTTGCACTTTTCTATTCCAGTTGTTTTTGCATACGGAAATTATTAATGCATCTGCCGCAGATGGAAAACACTTTGGGTCAACTTTTGTTTTTAAATGTCCTGTAGAAATTAAAAGGGCTTGGCTATACTGGCTGTGTCAAACAGTACAACAACAGAAACAGCCTGGTACATAAAACCCTATAATTGTTTTTTTACATGTTTTTTCAGAGGCAATTTTCTTTTTTTACTGTCTTTATGCTACCGCTTCTTGGCATCATTTATTATATAGTAACAGGAAACAAGAAAGGGGGTAAATATATTTCTTGAAAATTGTACTCTTACTTTATTTAGTATTCTAAAGCGGTTTTGAAATATTATATTCTATTCTAAAGTGGTTTTGAAATGTTATAAGCTTTTTAATCCTGAACCATATCAAATGTATTTTGGATTTAGTCTTCACGAAACACTACTTGAATAATTTGTTAATTGCTTCAATGAGGCACACCCTTCCCTTCTTTCTTTTTCCAATGACAACAGCACTAAAAGTGTAATTACGTCTTGTTTACACATAGTAGACACTATACAGTGGCCCCTTCCAGGTTTAAAGATAAAATGTAGAAAAAGACATTATTTACATTTAAAACCAAGAAAAACAATATTTACAAGTTAAAAAAAGAAGATATACTACTATACAATATGGCTAAAAACAAAAATCATACATCAGCAGACACCTAAAAAGGCTCTAAGGCATTAGTGATGCAAAAAGTAGGGACATAATTACACATTTAAGTGCTACAATCTATAGGACAATTGTTATTTGAGATTAAAATACAACAACCCTTTGATAGTAATGAGATTACCTTCATTTAAAGTAACACTACAGCATGAAGTCCAGTATGTTAGTGGTTAGTAATGATCTGTACTTATGAAAAAAGGTAAAGTTGGTGATACATGTGGATTTTACATCTTTAGCTAATGAATCCTTCAAATAATTTTCATGAAATAAAACAAAAAGTTGGTCCTTGGAGTTCTTATAGGTCTGAATAGCAACACAAATACAATATTGAACATGCTTTGAGAAATCCAAACCAAGTTAGGAGAACACAACACAATGTAGAGAGCCCATAATGCTGTGTAGGGATGAATGCATGCTTAAACAGTCTAATTAATGCAACTGCAGATTCCTGGGTTTCACCTTTACATTTAAGTAATTCAAAACTTTTCCGCTTCCCCATGTCCGAATTCATCCCACATCCTTCAACTTATGTCTCCACTGACTTGCCTTTTATCCAGAGGTCATTGTTCCAAACAAAGAAGAAATAAGATACCCCTCGACTTTTTTTCTGGTCAGTTTCGCTCTCTTTTTGATCTGTTTGAAGGATTGTCAGTCGCAAGAATCATCGCTCTGGATAAACACGGTGTCTTTTGTATTTGGCTATTTATAGGATGTAATAACACATTGAATATTCATGTAGCAACAATCAGTGAAGACACCCTGAGAGATTCAGCAAGCAATATTGAACTCCTTTGATTTTTCTTTTACCTTCTGATCATTTAGAACGTTTGTATCATTGTTTTTTCTGGTCCTCTAGCTGACATTGAGCTGCTAGTTTTTGCATGCTGTTTACTGTTACTGTATCATTTCACTATCTACAGCACAAATGACATTTTATATGATGTTTTTAAACATTAGACACAGTCATCTAATATTGGCTACTATTAATGGCAATAAACAGTATATGGTCCCCTTGCGAGAGTGCTTCATACCATATATGTCAGGATCTCAACATTTCTGTGTTCTTTACTATGAATAAGAATGTAAATGCATACATAGGCTATCTGTATGTGTTGGCGTGTGAGTGGATGTGTGTATGTTTGTGTACACTACATGCATGCAAGCCTAGATACTGTATTTGTGTTTGTATGTCAGTTATGTCTATATCTGGTGTTTGCACTCACCTGGTTATCTACATATAGTATACATGGCAGTAACATGAGTTTTGAATTCCATGTCCTCCTTTTTTCTGGGTCAACATGGAGTCTGTGTGTGTTTCTGTGTTATGCAGATAGGCCTGTGCACATAAGCTGGAGTCATGTTGCCCCGGTCAATGACCTGGCCCCCTTAGTTGGCAGTTCTTATAGCACTTGTTGGAAAAAGGAAGAGTCCACAGAAGCCACTTAAGGTGAAGCTGACACTGACATAAATTACATGTGTGCTGCTGTTACTGCTCCATGTCTTAAATCAAACACAAATATTTAAAAGAAAAGTAAAAGCTTCTTTTTTTTTTTTTTTTTGCTGAAACAGAACAGGTTCGTTTGAAATGTGTCCAAGCATCACTTCTTCAGGTTGTCATATTTGCAAAGCTCCAGACCTTCTGTGGTATGAAGGCCTCATTCAGCAGCGGTAACAGATACAAGCCATTTGTCAAGTTAGATTTAAAAAGTCTAATGTGACACGAATATAAAGTAACTTGTACTTCTCTTTGGGAGCAACACAGACTTTTATAAATGCTATAAGTAAGGTATGGCTGTTAGATGCAGAGGATCAAGTTGAAGAAGGAAAGAGTTAACAATACCTTCTGTTCAAGTCAGAAGATGGTAAGCTGGATGTCAGATAGTGCAGAGGGCAGGTAGATATCCAGGCTCCAAATGGAATGATTATAGATTTTAGGAGAGAAGTTTGTAATCACAGTTTCTTTCCAAATGTGCTGTATGTTTTGTGGATAAATGAACAGTTACACACTGATGTTTTGATAGTTAAGTTTCCATATATTTGGTTTTATATAGCGACATCTATCTTTCAGTGTTTGAATCCTTGTATTACCCCTTGATTTAACATGTCAGGTTTCACAACACAGTCATCACTGGGACTGTTAGCTTATCAAAGGAATAGCAGAGGGGAAGGGGAAGCATTTTAAGGTTCAGGTGTTAAGGTTTGAGATCACAGTTAAGCTGAAAAATCACACTACAGAAGTGGCAGTCGGCTTTGCGGCACTTGGACTGAGCACCAGGCTCTGAGCGATGTCTTCACGGTTGATCTTACGCAGCGCTGTGCACAGTGCATCAATGCTGGCACAGTCCTTTCTTGCCCAATCAGACAGGAGCGCACAGACTGGATGCTCTTCCTGCCGGAAGGTCGCAATCCGCTCCTCCTCATATCCAAGAAGGCCCGCCAAGTTGCACCAGTCGCTATCATGTGTGTGGGTGCAGTCGTCTCCATCACTGCCCCTAAACAGGAGTTCCTCCACTTTCTCTTTGGTGTGGAAAGGAAGACGCAAACAAGGCTCTTCATCCATGTTGACAACTGCGAAAGGAAAAAACGTCAAATTAATAATAGTTAACACAGCTGCCACTATCTCTCGAAGGATATTCAGAAATTAGCCCCCCACAGTCACTGTGCAACCACTCTAAACCAGGTTCACTCCCGGAAAGCTGCAAGTTGTTTGTAAATGCTGACCTGACGTGATGTGAGGTTAGATGCCATGGTCAAATTGTTGTTGTTTTTTTCTTTTTTTAAGTAAATTGGGTGATTAAGAACTGACTTCTGCAGCTGCAAAGTTGATTCCATTATATTTCTTATACCCTATCCCCTGATTTTTTTTTTTACCAATTTTAGCCACGGCAACAGCAGACAGCAATGCCATCAGACACAACATGGTATCACTATAAAAGCATATGATCCCATAATTAGTTTGGTTTTAGTCTTGTTAAGATCAGATGAACAGTCACATCAGATATGGTTAAAAATGCACGTTTTTTTAACTGATTTCAGTCGCAGCACCAGCAGATGGCAAATGGCTACAGACGCAACATGGTGTCACATGAACGTGTATAATTCTATGATCTATTTGGTTTGTGTTTTGTGCAGATCAGACAAATAGTCACAGAGATTAAGCTAAAAATGTGAAAAGAATTTTTACAGATAATGCCACTTGGTGGCAAATCCGTATTATCAAAATGGCTGAAAATCTATCACTGTGCCAAAATTCAAAATTCCTGCATCAAATAGTTTTTGCACTAAGGGAGCAGTGGTGGCAGTGACACAGATGATTCCATCACATCCTTAGTTTAGGATATAATTACTCTAACTAAACTAAAAAAAAAATGCTGCAACTGATCACTTTAACAAATCACTCTCACAGTTGCATCACCTATACATGCACACATTTTTTTTTTATCAAACTCTGTTGACAGGGGACAACTAAATACAGAAAATGTGCATCAGGAAATCTCTTCACTGCACAAATAACTGCAGGGAACTTTCTACGTCATTAATAACTGAATACATTTCTAAATATAGTTTTTATAGAGACAATGAAGTCTTTGCTAATGTCAAGGTCAAACAACAAGCTCTGATTGATTTTTAAATCAGTATTAAATAAAGAAAATGCTCCTTGTTCCTAACTTATTCAATTGTGTTCTGACAGGTCAGGGTTTTAGGACTCAGCACTTCTAGGTCAGAACATAAGCCCCTCTTACTATAGAGGTTTGCATCAGGAAGAAAACCTCTGCCAAATTACTGATGTGGATTAATTCATTGTGATGACCCCTTGGGGAAAACACAAGGGAACAGCCAAAGGTACTTTAACCTATGCAAAAATACACGCTGTATGGACAAAAGTATTGGGCCACCAACACATTATACCTATAAGAGCTTTTATGAAATTTTATTGTAAATCCATAGGTATTAATATTGAGATGGTCCTCATTTGCAGTGATAACAGCTTCCACTCTTCTGGGAAGGCTTTCCACATGATTTGCATCTATGGGAATTTTTGCAGATTGACTCAGAAAAGTATTTGAGAGGTCAGACACAAATGTTGGACAAGAGGGCCAGGCTTGCAACCTTCATTTTAGTTAATCCCAAAGGTGTTTGATGGGGTCAAGGTCAGGGCTTTATGTAGGCCAGTCAAGTTCTTCCACGACAAACTCATGCAACCAGACCTTTCTGAACCTTGCCTTGAAAGGGACTTGCCTAAACTGTCCCCATAAAGTTGGAAACAGAATTGTCTAAAATGTCTTGGTAAGCTGAAGCGTTAAGATTTCTCTTCAATGGAATTAAGGGGCCTAGGCCAGCCACAGACAAACAACCCCATAGCAATATCCCTCCTCCACCAAACTTTTCAGTAGGCACAGTGCAGTCAGGCTGGTGATGTTCTCCTGGCATTCACTTAACCCAAACTTCCAGATAGGGAAGCATGAGAATAATTATTTAATTATTACTTTTGTCCATATGGTGCATGTTGGCCAACTCTGTCAGTCAGGAACTTTACTGTTTAATATTTGTTAATGAAGGCCTTGTAGTAAGGCAGCCTGCATTTCTCAGATTTGTTCTGCAGTTTGGGTAAATTCAACACAAGTTCTCAGGAGCGCTGTATTAAGTTATTAATATTTAATAATAAGTTTCCAAATTCTAAACTTTATAAACTAAAATTACAACTTTTTGGTTGTATGCTTTCATTGGCTTATTCAGCTGCAGATTAAGTCTCACATTTTTCCAGACTTACAACATACTGTATATGCAGGGAAGGCTATGAAGGAATTTAAGAGGTGAGCACCAACGGTCACCAGTTCTGTACCAGATCAAATGTGAAATATGATCAAAATGTCCTCCTCCGTTTCTGAGCTTTTATGTTGAAAAATGATTGACTGTGCTTCCAAAATAACACTAAGGGTCTGAGGGCTCTGTCGATCCTTTCCTGCTGATGTGCTACAGTACTTTTGAAAGGTCATTTCAAAGTTGCAGTTTTCTGTTTGTATGTTTTATGTACTTTCACTGAAACCCAAAATTCTAGTTTGCTGTCCATCAAATTTATAGCTTAGAAAAAAACTGCAGTGTTACCTGTTTGTGCCTGAGTCTGGCCCTGCTGCTCCTGCAGACTTTGGCTGTCAACAGAAATGCCACTGTCACTGTGTAGCTTCTCCCCTTCAGGCGACGGTGTCTGGTTCTGGTTGGGTGTGCAATTGTTTGCGCCTTGCTTATTATGCTTACAACTATTCCACCTGAATGAGAGTAAATCAGCAGATAAACTCACCAACATTTATCAGTGTTGCAAATACAAAAAACAATTATTATTATTTTTTTTTTTTTTGGCTAAGTACATTTAAAACTAATTTATTTGGTCATGTGAAGGCCATAGAAAAATAAGTGGGTTCAGTATGAGCAACATCCTTCATGTACACTGTTATGGCCCAGCAGTCCAACTGTGGTGTTGTGTGAGTGTGCCCTGATGCCATCTCTCTCACTCCAGTACCAACTCTTTTCTCCTGTGGAGCCAGTGCACAGCTGAATCCACTAAAGTGGTTGTGCCCAAAAAAACGTCAAAGAGTAAAAAATTAAAACAAAAAGCACAGAGAGGCTGCAGTGCATACTTTACATTGTTTTAACCACACAGTTTCACTTCAGCTCTGTTATAACTCTGATCTGTTTAACATAAAGCCTGTTAGAATGTATTATTCATTTCTGCTCTCACTGTAACATTTATATATTAATTATGAACTCAAATTATATAAGGTCAGAACTTACACTTATAACCCCAGGGCTTACAAGAATATTGTTATTTTTGTAACATTAATATGCACAATATTTATAGTGGAAAGTCTTCTTCTAGCAGACACATGTGAGCCAATCAAACAACAATACAGATGTAAAAGCTATTGCCACAGCTAAATTAAATCCCCTTTTCACTTCATGCCATTCAGTCAGCTGAGCTACTTTTATGTTGAGCACACAATGTAAAAGAACACAATCCTGACAGTCCCCCACAAACTTCCGGCCGTTAACACTGCACCTTTCTCCTGTCTCCATGAGTTGAAGTTGAACTGACCTGGATTTTACCACCAACAGTGATGTTGTTGTTGGGGATGTGAATAAGCTTGACAAAAAACACAGTGAAACCCATGACGGCAAACCCAATCGCTGTGGCCATGGTAATCTTCTGGAATTCTTTTCAGTCAGGTTTTGTGCGCCTCTTTACAAGCCAGATGGAGTCTTTGATGTTGATGGGCTCAAACTGCATGACCTGATCCATGGTGCTATTTCTGACAGTATGTCTGGTTAGAAGACAGTAAGAGTGGTAGTAAAGACAGGGTTTTTAAAAGAGGTTGGGAAACCCCTCAGGCACTCCATCCTGCTTTGGCCCCAATCCGATGGAAAGCTGTTAGCCACTGGGAAGGAGACACTGAAATTTGTGTGCTCCCTCTGGAGAAGAGAGAAGAGTTGGGCATCTGGAGGTGCAGATCACAGTTCAGGTGAAACTGCTGTGTTGGGGTTCCAATAAGGTTCTCATGGTTGCTGGAGAGACCCTGCACCTACCACCATGAGAACACTGATGACTGGCCTCGGAAGAGGCCACTAGGAACAAAAATTGCTTTAGGACAGAAGCACTGGGGAATCTCAATTGAGGAACCTCAGGAGATCTGTGGTCAGGCCACAGGGTTCTAGCAACAGAGGGACTACCTCACCCAGTGAGCTGAAAGTGCTCCTTGTCCAGGATTTACCCCACCTCTCACCTGATGACAACTGGGATAGACTCCAGCTGACTTTTGGAGTTAGAGAGTCAAGAAACATGTGAAAATGACTTGACTCTGTAATGTACTTTATGGCTTCATGAAATCAGGTTGTTACTTGAGATTGAACTTTTCACGCAGGGGTATGGCTCCTTGCAAAGCCAACAAACTGCATGCATAACATTTCTTCAAAGATGACTCCATAACAAGGCTTTCTAACTGCAGACCGTCACAGATAGCAGCCATGCATAACTAGTTCAACCAGTTGAAATAAGAAGCTACAGAATCCACCTTTGCAGGAGATCACACCCTGAATATAAATATGCAGTATTTAATCTGTGGTTGGCCGCTCTTCCGAAACACCTGAATAAACTACAATGCAGATCTTTGACTCCAACTTTCAATGAATATTATGCAATAAATGTAGTTTTCAAAAAGGGTATAACTGAAGTGAATTGCAGGATGTGCTTCTGATGTTTTAAAATAATAATAATAATAATAATAATAATAATAACAACAACAATAATCCTGAGGAAAGACCTTTATAACCAGCTTAAATTGCTGCTTCATTATTTGGCCACCTCAGTTCAGCTCTGTCTTCAAAAACATGTAAAATTACTTTGCTATACAACATAGTATAACAGTACACAACAGCCTCCTCTCATACAAAAAAGCAGCAGTTATTTCTTTAAATATAAAATGAGTTTGATTCTGTTGTCTATATGTATTAAATCGTATTCTTTTTAAAGCCTATTAGATATGGTACAGGGTTTCTGACTTAGATCAGGTGTTCTAAACCTAGGGGTCAGGGCCACAAATGGGGTCAGGGACAGATTCAAAGATATTTTCCTTTAAATATTCATTAAATTTCAGGCTTTCTGAAGAAAAAAATTCTAGTCAAATATGAAGATGTCTGTCCAGTCCCTCTAGGGATGTATCAAATTAGATCATCTGATATGGGAAAAAAATAATCTCATTGTTTTAAGGGTTCATCAGAAATAGATTAAAAGCATAAACACACCACATCCTTTTTTGTTCCACATAGTTTAATTTTGATTGATCTTTTTTTGATCATTTCTGCAAACCTCAAGACCACAAGATTCAAATTTAATGAGCTTTCTCCAACTGATAATATTTCTAGAAGTTGCATAATCTAGTAATTGGTCACCTGGTACCATTAGGTATCATTTTGTTCTCTGTGTGTACTTTAAATTGTGTTGCCCACTGTTCTCACCTCTTGAAGATGATGAAGGCCACAAAGCCGACAACCACAGCTGCCAGGATGGAGCAGTAGATTGGGATGAGTTTATCATTCAGACCCTGGTGGATCTTCTGGGAATCACCATTAGTAGTCGTGGTGGTGCTTTCTGTAGGGGCCTCGGGTGGGGGGCTTTCTTCTCTCAAGTCTTCATAGGTGGTTGTGTCGGAACTAATATCAGTGGGAGTCGAATGGTACTGAACTGTGACAGACAAATAGGCACAGAGGGAAATTCTTTATGAGCTTCTTGTGAAAACAACATAGCTCTGTGATAACAGGCAAGTTTGCAATTTATAAAATCAAAGTTTGGTTAAATCTAATTAATTTTTGCTAATTTGGGTCATTTTACCATTTAAAGAAATTAATTGCCACACAGTTGCCACAGCAGATTGGCCTCCTTTTGAAGGTTGGTCTGATATTCACGCTCCCTTTAGCTCTGTTTGGTTTTCACTGACTCTTGAAGACTACAAACAGGTAACTGCAGTAGCTAAAAACAAACTGGAGCTGTTTTACTGTAACCATTAACATAGTCAAAAACAGAATCATTAGCTGTATTTTTGTGATATCTATGGTTTTTAAAAATTTAATAATAACAATAATGCTATCAGTCAAATTTGGAAAATTGATCTAACTCATTAGACAAATGCATCAAAGTGGTGAGAATGGTTGTACCATACCTGAACAAAAGCATACAATAAGTTACATGGTTATTGACAAAATATCACACGTGCAATATTGACACAATATTAAAACACTGATTTTGAATATAGTTATCTTCAATACAGTTATTGTGATACCCCTAAAACAAAGCTAATCAGAGCTGCTGGAATGAACATAATCAGTGAACTAGCTGAAAAACATTTAGGCACAGATCCCTTTATTTCATCAGGTGAAATCAACTGAGAGCAAAGCTCTTATTTACAGTGGTGTCCTGAACGTATATGAATATTATATACATATAGAATCTTGTGTAATTCATATAAAATAACGAAACAGTTAAAAAGAATGAAATAGAATAAAACTAAAATAAAAATCAACACTCCACAGTTACACTGATCATGGCCCAACAGACAGAATAAGAAAAGCAGAGTATTGATTATATTGAGGATCACCCAAAAAAGCTTGAACTTTTCTAGGATAACAAACCTAAGTCTATTCTACCAGTGACGTCTCTAATAGATGAATGTAGTTTTTCCCTGTTCTGTATCCATGAATCAATGAATGTTATAAAAAAGCTAATGCATTCCTCTGAACATCAAGCGATGATAGATAACATGGTAATTAAGATTTGCTTTGTAAATAAAAGTGATGTGCTCTCTACCTTCTCATAGAGGATACAAAGATGAATGCTGAAAATGTGCGCAGTGATAAATCTGAGGGAACTGTGATGCGCAGCATCAAGAAACTTAAGCGTAATTGCAGGACATGTAAAATATATTTGCATAGAAGGACTGGTAAAAAATATTACCTGTACAATCTTCAGTCAGCAGCTTAAAGATGACCACTGCTTATTTTCAGAAAAAACAACTAAACTTTTTGCTTCTTCTGTAAAGCTGAGGGGGAAAGCTGAGATTCTACGTGGCTTTGTCAAATAGTGACACATGACACAAGCATGCCCTGTAATGGTTAAAATTAAACTGATTTGCACAGCTTTAACTGTGTTCCATTTTGATCTGTGCATCACTCTGGAAAATGGAAACATTAAATGTGAACTTCCAACATAAATGAATTAAAAAGAACTAATTTTATATTAAATCAAAGGAAATTTTTTGCCAAAAGACAAATCAATTAGAGATAAACTCATCCAGACCAAACATTGGTTTTCTATGTACAGCATCAGATGGAGAGACCAGCACGGCGATATAATGAGAAAATAGCATACAAAGTTTAAATATAGCTACAGATAGGACAAGTTGACAGCTCATCTGTTTCAATGTTCCAAGCAATTTCACCCCCAGGATTAATGAAGGATTCTGATTCACTTATTTCATTTTTTTTTTTTTTTTGCTGCTTTCCACCACAACAAGCCTCACAATAAATACCTTTCATGCTGCCACAACAAGCACACCCCCACACACATTACATCCCTCGGTCATACCACCCTACCCCACCCCTGGGGAGCCATTAACGATGGTAAGAGCAAGTTGGTCCATCCAATTCTGCCCACATTCCTCTGACCATTAGCAGGGAAGTTCGCTTCTCACCAGGAGTGCGGAAACCTATCCTCGCCTGTCACTTACTTACAGTTACTCACAGCATTGACAGGAAATCAGCCTGTTGGTTTCCAAGGGCTCTAAATACCTCAGGAGAGCTGCTGAGTGCTAGGCGGACATTTTTTACTAATGAGGTGAAAACATTTTTAGTGGGAGCTCATTTAGATCGATGTGCAGAGCTGCTGTCGGGTTTTAGCTGAAGGAAATTTGAGTAAACCCTTTATGGTAACACCAATTTACTAAACATCCAATCAAGTTACTGTGCACTACCTAACATACTTAATGATTACCCTTGATTTTTTTCACTGCTTTGTCTTACAATTACATTGGTGTCACATTTGCCTGATGCCTATCAGGAAACATGCTGCCCTTTAAATTTCCTTTGCCAAAGAATTTTGACATATTTAACACAGCAAATACATTTGTTCTGTGTGCAGTATTTTTGCTATGTTAGCTATTTGAAACTTTGACAAAAAATGTCTTCCTGTTACTTTGTTATTATTGGTTCTTAGCCTGTTTTATTTTTAATTCCAGGTCAGTGAATGGCCTCATGCTTAGACCAATAAGCCATGTGCTGCTGTTAAGCAAGATTCTGGTGCTTTAAGTCACTCAGCACAGGACAACTTACTTAAAAAGGCTAGACAAAGCCACAGCATTCCTTGTCTTCACACTTTCTCTCAGTCCTAAATTTACTAGCTCCTGCTTTTCAGCTTTAAAGTCAGTAAACTGAAGAGATTGTGGGAGCTTTGACTGCATCTATAATGTCTTGTGTGGCTTTGTCAGAAGTTGCATAATATTTGCCTTAGGAAATGGCCCTTCAGCCAGCATCAGTCATGGCTGAAAACTAGTTTTATGTCTGCTTGGGGATCATCATCAATTCCGTCCAAAATCTGGATAACTAAGAAGATATACTTTATTAATCCCCTAATAGGGAGATTATCAAAGAAGTCTTGTTTCATTTCATTAAAAAAGGGTTTGCTGATGCTATTGTTGTGATGATATGCACCTTTATTTGAGAAAAATTTACCATGGATCCCTTGTATTTTTAATAATTGATAAAACTGTGGGTTGTGGGTCATGAACTTTGCCCAACTTCTGAAGTGGGGCACTCCAAAAATAGCTGCTCTGTGGTCAAAAATTAAGATAGGACCCTGAGTGCCTTCAATGAACTAAAAGCTCAGCCCTGCATGTAGGATGGTCTACCAGAAGGAAGTGACCTTCTGTTGAGCTCAGCTTGTTTCCAGTGCAGAGTGCTTACTAGAGTGATTACTAGATTAGTGAGCTCATTCAACAGAGTAATCATGATGAGGCATATTAATGATCAACACCGTAACAATTCCCATACTCTGTGCCAATATAATTAAGGCAGACTGTGGTGCAAGTATGCAGAGGAAGAGGCAGCTCAACTTCCAAAACTATCACTTTTATTGCCAGGATAAGATATTCTTGGAAGTACAAGCACACTCTTTCAACATATTGATTTTGCAAATTCAATACATGAAATAAAAATACACAGAGAATTTAAATAACACAATTCCAAAAAAGATTGGCATGCTGTGTAAAATATAAATAAAAACAAAATGCAAATCTCACAAACCAATATTTTATTCACAAAATATAAAACCCACAGCAAATGTTGAAAGTGAGATATTTTACTATTTCATGAAAAATACTAGCTCATCTTGAATCTGATGGCAGCAATACGTTTCAAAAAAGTTGCGACACAACAGGCGAGTAATGTGATAGGTATGAAAAGAGTACCTAACTGAGTCTATAAAATATGAAGCAATTTCAGAATAATGTTTCTCAATGTAAAACTGCAATATTCCATGAGCTACAGCACATGATATAAAAGATTCAGAGAATCTGGAGATATCACTGTGCATAAAGAGCACAGCCAAGAAGAAGACACATGTGAATGTGATCATGAAACGCTGGTATCTTTTCTGGGCCAAAGCTCATTTAAAATGGACTGAGGCAAAGTGGAAAACTGTTCTGTTCGAACTGGAACTTGAAATTCTTTTTGGAACTCATGGACGCTACATCCAGAATAAAGAGCAGATGGATCATGCAGCTTGTATTAGACATTCAGTTCAAAAGCCGGCATCTCTGATTGTATAGGGGTGCATTAGTGCCCAAAGTACTGGTAACTTGTACATCTACATACAAAGGCACCATCAATGCTGAAAGGTATGTACAAGTTTGAGAGCAACATATGCTCCGCTACAAATGGTGTCTTTTTCAGGGAAGGCCTTGCATATTTCAGCAAGACAATGCTCATCTGCATACTGCAGCTATTACAACAGCATGGTTTCATGGCAGAGGAGTCCAGGTGCTGGAGACCTTACACCAACTGAAAAAACGAAATGCAAATTACGACTAAAAAGATCCGGACTGTTGAGCAACTGGAATCCTATATCAGACAAGAATAGGACAATATTCTTCTTTGAACACTGCAACAGCTGGCCTTCTTAGTTTCCAGATGTTTATGGACTGTTATTAAAAGAAAAGGGGACGGTACGCAGTCCCAACTTTTTAAAAAAAAAGTTTTACCAACATAAAATTCAAGATGAGCTAGTATTTTTAATGAACTAATAAAATGTCTCAGTTTCAGAATGTGATAGGTTCTCTATGCTCTTTTGTGAATAAAATATTAGGTTATGAGATTTGCAAATCATTGCATTGTGTTTTTTGCGTTTTGGAATTTGGGTTGTAATTCACTGTAGCCAAATAACTGATTTAAATCCAAACACAGTTTTAACATAATGTCTGTGTCCTGGGAAATCTGTGATAATCCATATTTACGGAAGTTTTAATTAACATTATAGTTATAATTATTATTTTAAGCTTTCACATGACTGATAACAGGCTCTTTTGTACAACCCCAAATCAGAAAAAGTTGGGACAGTATGGAAAACGCAAATAAAAAAAGAAAGTAGTGATTTCTAAATTTACTATGACTTGTATTTCATTGCAGACAATACAACAGCACATTATTTAATGTGTTCCTCATGAATTTTATTGGTTTTTTTTTTTCAAAATAAACACGTATTCCAATTTTGGTTCTTGCAACACATTTCAAAAAGTTGGAACAGTAAAGCATTTACCACTTTGTAATGTTGCTGTTCCTTTTCACAACACTTCAAAGACGTTTAGGGACTGAAGACACCAAGCGATGAAGTGTTTTAGGTGTAAATTTGTCCCATTCTTCCTGCAAACGAGTCTTAAGGTGGGCAACAGTACAGAGTCTTCGTTGTCGCATTTTGCGCTTCAAAATGCGCCACACATTCTCTATTGGAGACAGGTCGGGACTGCAGGCAGGCCAGTCAAGTACCCATACCCTCTTCCTCCGCAGCCAGGACTTTGTAATGTGTGCAGAATGTGGTTTTGCATCGTCTT
>VUQH01041111.1:0-14541 GCA_015106775.1 Etroplus canarensis
TTTACATTTATTTTTCATTTTTTTTTTTATTTATTTATTTTTTATTTTTATTTATTTATTTTTTTAAATCATTTTCCTTCATAATTTGTTAATTATTCTAATTTTATTTTTTATTTGAATTGAAAAATGATGCAAGGGTATGTAATGCACACTGCAATATACACTGTAATGTGTACATGTTGTGTGTTTGTGAAAAAATTTTGAAAAAGACAAACATATTGGCAAAAAAAAATACTAAGTTAATGTATGTAATCTTCTGACTTTGAAGAAAGCAATAAAAAATTCTCTCTTTCATTATTTTGCAATTTAGCAATTAGAAATAATTTTGGTAATCCTAACTGACCAGGAAAAGTTTAATCTGATTTTAATGTCAGACAGTGAGAAAAAAGGCTATGTGTTTTTATACAGTGTATGTAAATTTCTGGATTTTAAATGTATCTGTTAAGGTGACAGCTTATTATTATGAAAGTTTTGTAAAATATTGTAATATGTGTTTATTATGGCAAATATGGCAGGAAAAACCATAATGCCTGTACAATTTATTTTCACCCTGTGTGTGAGAGGGAACAATCAACGTACACTTACCAGCCAGCTCATTACATACACCTTGCTAACCCTAGAACTGGGCTGTCCCCTTTTTGCCTTTGGAACTGATTTAATTCTTCGTGGCACCGATTCAACAAAGTGCTAAAAACATTCCTCAGAGAAAGAAGATTGACATGATAGCATAACATGATAACAGCTGTTGCAAATTTGTTGACTCCGTGTCCTTGGTGAGAATCTCCCTTTCCATCACATCACAAGGTGCTCTGTTGGATTGAGATCTAGTGACTGTGGAGGGCATTTGAGTAATAATGAACTCATTATGATGTCTAAGAAACCTGAGCTTTTCACAAGGTACATGTTCCAACTGGAAGAAGCCATCAGAAGAAGGGTGCACTGTGGTCATGAAGGGTTTGCCATGGCCAACAAAAATACTCAAGTAAGTTGTGGCATTTAAACAATGCTTATTGGTACTAAGGGGCCCAAAGTGTGTGAATATTTCCCACAGCATTAAACCACAACCAGCCTGAACTGTTGATACAAGGCAAGATGGATCCCTGCTTTCATGCTGTTTATGTCAAATTCTGACCCTAACATTCAGTGTTGCAGCAGAAATTGAGACTCATCAGACCAGACAATGTTTTTCTGGTCTTCTTGATGTCCAATTTTGGTGAGCCCACATGAATTGCAGCCTCAGTTTCCTGTTCTTAGCTGACAGGCATGATACCCACTGTGGCCTTGTAGTGCTGCAGCTCATCTGCTTCAAAGTTTGATGCGCTGTGTGGTCAGAGATGCTCTTCTGCATATGTTGACAGTAACGAGTGATTATTTGATTTGCTATTGGCTTCACATCATCTCACAGCAGTTCGGCCATTCTCCTTGGACCTCTGGCATCAACAAATTGTTTTCACACAGGAAACTCCTGCTCACTGAATATTTTCTCTTTTTCAGACTATTTTCTGTAAACCCTAGAGATAGTTGTGTGGGAAAGTCCCAGTAGATGAGCAGTTTCTGAATACTCAGACCAGCGCGTCTTGCACCAACAACTATGCCACATTCAAAGTCACTTTAATCACCTTTCTCCCCCATTCTGATGCTCAGTTTGAACTTCATCATGTAGACTATGTCTACATGCCTAAATGCACTGAATTGCTGTCATGTGATTGGCTGCTTAGGTAATTGCGTTAACAAGCAGTTGAACCTCACAAAGTGGCTGGTGGGTGTATACAGAGACTCACATGTTAAATAAAGTCAAGAGTTCATAGATCTTTTTTTAATAGCTAACACCAAGTGGCTTTAAGTATAGTCTTTTTGTGTGTTTTACTAACAAAGTTTTCTTTCTTGTTATTAGTGTTTTGCTCAGAAAAAAGTTTCACATTAATGTAAATATTCAAGCAGAATTTAACCTGTAGTGATTATTCATCCAATCACACACACAGACACATACACACACACAATTTGTGAGTGGCAAATTGTGTGTGTCCAACCTCCACGTAATCCCATGTAGTGTGAGTTTGTAAGCGTGTGTGAACGCCTGTGTACTGTGTTTGCATAGTGTGGGTATATAGCGTCCAGACATGGTGTCTCTCCGTGTGTGTGTGTGTGTGTGTGTGTGTGTGTGTGTGTGTGTATAAGTATATGTCCCACTTCACTCAGTGTAATCTCACGATTCAGTGGTTCAGAAAAAATCTCCCTCTTTCCAATAAACTCTCCATTTTTCTGTCTTTCTCTCTGTCCACCCCCCCGTCAACAATAAATGAAGTGAATGGCTGTTGTTGAAATGAGGCTTCTCGCCACCCTCCTAAAACTCTGTGGTTACCACGGAAACGCCAGTTTATTGCAGATGGCAACCATTTCCGCAATGAAGGGACTTCATTCAAAACACCCTTTCTGCAGCAGCTGATTGTCAACTTGCTGAGTGTCTGTCCAATTGTCACATACCTCTGTTTTTGACTTCAAGTTGGTATATGTGATTTTCACCTATGTTTATGCTTTCAAAAAAGTTATACTTTTCTGTTAAGTAGCTAGTTTACCAACAAAAAGATTAAGAGTTTATGGTTAGTTAAAGCTACTTACTACTCTATAAATTGTGCATCTCCATGGATGAAACTTTGATCCCATTGGCACAGCTACTGGAATATCAACATCTATTAGATGGGTTGCCATAAAAGTTTAAAAAGACATTTATGGACCCAAAAGATACTTGCCTAATGGTGTGCTTACACCAAGTGCAAAGTCAAGTCTTTGCACAAACCTTCCCTTTCACTCTTGCGGCTATCCTTCTGTCACAAAGCACTCCTGACACGTGTCTCCACCCACTCCACCCTTCCTGCACTCTCGTCTTCACCTCTCTTTTGCTCTGCCCATTGCTTTGGATGGTTGATCCCAGGTATTTAAACTCATCCACATTTACTACCTCTACTCCTCTTCACCATTCCACCTGCCTCACTCTCCATGTACTCTGTCTTTCTTCTGCTGACTTTCATTCCTCTTCTCTCCAGTGCATACCTCCAGTGAAGTCCACAGAAATGCCTGTCTGATCTCATCTGTCAACTTGTCCATCACCACTGCAAATAAGAAGCAGCTCAGAGTTGAACCATGATGTAATCCGATCCCCACCTTGAACCCATCTGCCACTCCTACAGCACACCTGACCACCGTCTCACTGTCCTCAAACATGTCCTTGCAGTTTAGCTGACAATAATTAATAAAAATACTTCTGACTATAAACAAAGCATAATTTGTTTTTTACTGATTGGTATTAGGTATAATCAAATCTGCTAAAATAAAATTTTCATAATAGCTACAGATCATCTGTAGACAATGAGTGAAGAACATAAATCTAATCTAAATCTAGTTGGCATAATGCAGAGTCAGTTGTAGGCAGCCAGCTGCCAAATGTTTTATCTCAGCAAGTAAGATCATGTGGACAGGATATAAACTAAGTACAGCTTTTTAGGCAACTACTGGATACATCATCTCTCTTAACACACTAGAGGCAAGAAAGAGCACAAGAAAACATACAGAGCATAGTCTTTAAAGTCACTGGTGGTCAATATGTGTGTGGACAATATGGAGTAATATTTTAATTTTGTTATTGAATTTATTTCATGGAAATATTTTTTGTGATGTGCAAATAAAACTTCGCAAACACAGCAATCTCTCATTACTCAAATTCACACAATGTACATCCTCCAAATGTTTAAAAGTTGATTTTTTTTCCTATAAGTTAAAAAAATACAGAAATAGAAAATAAATAATAAAAAAACTGACATGTTTACTCACCCACATCCTGATAAGTCCTTGTGCCTCTGTGCAGAAGTGTGTCAGTCCATAACAGTAACACCTGCTGCAGCCTAGAGGGTTTCGTATGGATAACCCAAACGTATCAGGCTTGCAGCGATCACAGTTGTCTCCCTCCACATTTTCCTAAAATGTGACACACAGAAGGGAAACACAGCAAATTATAGTAACCTTTGAGCCATTCTTTCTATATGTAGTTAAAGTGAAAACATGTCTTTAGGAAATACTTTAAACGTCCCTTTTCTGCCTGAGGCCAAAAGGCGCATTTAGCTTAATGATGCTCTTGGGCTCCAGTGTCTTGCTCTAGGACATGTCAGCAAAGCTGAATGTCTAAACCCTTTAGCCAGACAATGCCCTCTGTAGTCCAACACCTCATTAAGAGTTTACAGCAATTAAACCATTCTTATTTTGTTTTCCTTAATTTCATTAAAAATGTTTTAGTTGACTAGTTTGTATACAAGGATCACATCACATTGTTGCTACTAAAATACCACCAACAAACTCTATACAGTATAGAAAATGCATTTTGTGCCTTGGTGTCATTGGGATGGCAATAGGCATCTGGACCGATTGTTTACATTTTGAGTAAATAAGCTGAGAGTTGACTGGTCTAAAATGGAATTGTGGAGAGGGCTGAGTATTAAGCCTTCTGTTTGCGAAGAGAAGTTACAGTGCTGTCAACACAACATCATCCAATTAATGTTGAGTTCTGTCAAAAAGTCCTGCAGGTAAGTGAGTAAGGACCAAGGACAACAGAGAAATGTGAAGCTATAGTAGGGAATTGAAGGCATCAATTTTAGTATTAAACAACATCAGAATTTGGTAAATTAAATATGAATAATTATGTTAATACTGTGGCTTCATCTAATGATCAAATGACCAAACAAATTATCATTTTTTTCATAAACAGACCTATTATTTACAGTACAAAGTGTCACAAAAAAAGAAAAAACCTTCCTCCTGCATCCTCACATGCAACAAAACTTTAAGATAACTCGTTTCATCCAACAGCAGCCCAAATCTCATTTACAATGATACATAGACATCAATGTTTCAGAATGCATTATGGCATTTCAAACAATCCATATATTGTCACAAAGGGATGTATTTGAATAGTTACACTTAATAAAGTAATTCAAGGGTTTAAAAGTATCCAAGGAGATACATAAGATTGAGCACAATTAGATTAAAAATGAAATGCCAAGAAGGTGGCCAGTATGTCACCGCCTTAAAATCTGAGCCTGTGTGACCCCTGTGACCCCGCAATCAGCTCCTGTAGTGGTAAATTTTGTAACTGACAGATATACAGACGCATGGATCTCAAAAATGTTATCAGTTCTTCTCCCTACCATGGTGAATAACCATGCATGCACTGACAAGGATCCAGGAGTCCCGTCAGCTCTTGTGGTGGTAATGAGATTATCACTGACCACCCCCTGTGAACTTAAAATTTGACCTCAGAACCTCAAAAATGTTATCAGTTCTTCTTTCCATCATAGCAATTTAAGTGCACCAAATATGGCCAAGATCCAGCAGCCCAGTATGCTCCTATGATGTTAACAAGAATTTCATTACTAACTCTGGGTGACCCTGTCTTTGACCCCACAATCTCATAAAGGTTATCAGATCTCCTGCCCATCATAGGTAAAAACCGCACAACATTTGGTAAAGACCAAGCAAACAAATCAGCTCCTGTAGTGGTAACAAGACAGATGAATAGACAACCTGCAAATGTAATGCCTCTATGACAGAGGTAAAAAAATAGATTTTGCAAAAAATAATTTGCAGTTAATGCTTAAGACAGGCCAAGACATCAGTAGGTGTTGATAGCAGTGTTGTTCTTCACTACAGACACTGAGCTCTTGCTTGTCTCACTGTCTTTGGCCTAGTCTTCAGAAAGTGGAATGCATCAGTCACACTGAGATCAGGTATATGACTGAGCCAGTTGATGCTATTCCATTTCTTTGCCTGAAAAGCTCTCTGGCTACTTTAGCTATACATATATGATCACTGTTGTGTAGAATAATGAAATCTCAACCTCTGCACTTGACTGAATCTGTGCACACAGGATGCTCCTTCATTCTATATTCTGTTACTTCTATCTAAAGCAAAGTCATCAACATTTTTAGAAGTTTTTTAAAATCATTTAATCTGTCCATATAACATTCTTCCAGAACATTACAGTTTTTTGTGGTAGAGTTTTGTGAACTACAATTAGAGTTTCTGGTTTGAAGCTTTACCCAGAGCTGAATCTTGTGGTGTTTCCTCTAAGTTTCAACTCATTAAAATTGACAAAAAAGCATGTATGCTACATCCTGGAGAACATTCTTGACTTGCTGTAGAATATTCATGATGCATATCCTGCATAGAACTTGCCTACCAGATTTAATTAGGAGTAAGTAATCAAATGAATGTATTTAAAATGTAATATTGAAGCACAGAGCATGAATCGCAAAAAGTGTAACTATTCAAATACATATCATCTGGACAGCATATTTTTTATGTGATTAATGATATAAGGTAATGCAGATACATTTAATACTTCTATAGTCAGAGCAGTATACATAGACAAACAAACAGCTAGGTAACTTGTATGAAGACAGCAGAAATAACAGATGAAAAAGAGACAGGTTACTAATGACTGAGTGACTATAAGTCAGTCGCCTACCTGATCAGAGAGAAGATGACACCCAGTGATGTAAAGTCTCATTACAGACCATGAATCAGGTGCTGTGCAAAAAATTGACTTAGCATTTTTCTGCGTGACATAATGTGATCAGTAAGTGACAGCAGAGATGAAAAGTGTTGCCAGCCAGACCAGTCAGTATCAAATATTTGAATGTGTGTGTCTTATAGTAAGGTAATGATGAGAGGACTACATGTTGGATAATCTGATGAGCTTGCCAAAGTGCCAATAAGAGGTGTAAAAAAATAAGCTTTATATAGGTATATATCCTGTGTATAGATGTGTGTGTGCATGTGTGCAAATGTGTGCATGTCAGGGTGTTTCAAGGACAGAGAAAGAGAGAGAGATTAAAAGAGAAGGTGGTGACAAGACAGGGATCAGAATATCAAACCTCCTCCAGTTTTTTTTAAATAGAACATTTAACTACTTCGACTATAAATCAATCTATCTCACACATGAAAGAAAAAACATCTGATGTCTACAGTATACCAGTTCACATACTAATTAAGTTGCAGAGTGGAAATAAAGCAATCGTAAGTGAGAAATGTTCATATTGTAAATAGTAATCTACTAGAGCACTGACACAGTTTACTAAAATCAAAAAAGATTGTACTACTGAATAATATACAGAAGATCTCTTTAGTGGGATGCAAAAAATAATACTGCTTCTCTTTGTATTGCACATTAAGTCAAAGTTGAGGTATTTTATTACCTTCTGTCAGTTTTTCCACTTTTCTTATGGAAAATGATGTATATTGTTTAGGACTATATAAGATCAAAATCATGATCATCAGAAAAAATAAGTTTACTGTGGAATATGAAATCACTTCGGTGTATGTAACGTCAAGTGTATGTAACGTCAATGACATTGACGTTATGTATACTCCTTCAGCCACGAAGTAATTTCATATGCTGAATCTCAACTTTGTGGCAATATGATTGAAGTGCGTACCAATGAAAATGAATAATACCACTGATTGACATAAGAAATGGTGGCAAACATACAAAAGTATAACCCATGATTCAATAGCTTGCAGAACCACCTTTAGCAGCAATAACTTGAAGTAATCATTTTATGTGTGACTAGTGATGAGGTCTGGGCTTCGACTGGGCCATTTGAACATGTTGATTCTTTTTTGTTTCAGCTGTTCTGTTGTAGCTGATGCTGCTGGCATGTTCTGTTCATTGACAGCTAAAAGGCTGTAATTGCTGACAAGGTGTTGTTTCTTTGGATGAAGGCAAAGTTTAAGGAACACATTCAACATTTTCATTAAACCCATTATTTCTAACTCTGACAATGTCAGCATGTCATGTTCATTTGCTATATTTCCCATTCAGACTAATTTCAGGTGTGTTTCCATGGAAAACAAAATAATCTCCAACTGATCGCAAACTTTTGAGCGGTAGTGCCACTCTTGGATTCTTTGTAGTTTAACAGCACTGCATGATATGACCTTGGGGTAAATTTGTTCAGATGTCACAGAAGATTGTAGCATTGTGTTAACAAACACTTGAATGCATCAGACCCAAAAAACTACCAAAGTTCTGCTTTTATAGAAGTGGTCACATTTGCCTATGATCAATGAAAATAATTGCATTTTATTAGCAACACCTGACAGCTACTTACCCTTTTAATTCTTATGGAAGCAGTAAGGATATACCTAATTTTTCACAGGACTGCATATGTCTATCTATTAGTGGAAAAGGTGTGATTAAAACAATTCTCGGAAATAGCTTATAAAAATCAAAAATCTTACCTTATTTAAATCCGTCTGATCTCTCAATCAAGATTATCGTCATGTGCATAACCACTTTAATTGCAGCAGCTATTTTTAGATCATTTTGTGGTAGTCCTGCTCTGTTCCTTTGCACTTGCGTGAATCTTTCTGGGCCATTTCACTCTACTTTATGATCACACCTCTTATGTGTGTATGTTTGTTTGTGTGTTCCAGTATATGGAGGACATCACGCACAGACGTCAGTCATACTCTGCACTGACATTTACTGGAATAATTACACACAAACACATGAGCCCATATATACTATAAAACATGAACACGGGCAGGATCTCCGCATAGTCAGAAAGGACAGAGAAAGCATGTGAATTAGGTTTTAAATCTGCCCTGACATTTAAAATCTAAACTATCATCTCTGCTAGGATTCAAAATAAACACATACTTTTTCTCACTTTCTCATAAACTCACTCACTGGACACTGTTTGTATCTTGCCAGAAAATAGGAAAAAAAAACATTTGCATAATATGGAAAGGTGACCATTACAAGTAGAAGTGTGTATATGTTGTACCTTGCAGCTACATTTTCCCGTTCGATCTGCACAAGCACACACTCTTCTGTCCAGGTCGCAGGTCTGGCTGTCCGATCCTGAGGTGTTGCACTCGCACTGGGTACACTGTGGGAAATGTTGGTGCAAAAAACAGCAAGTTTCCACTATCAACAATATGACAGGCTTAGAAAAGGTGCCAGAGTGTGTCCTAGCTTTATGCTTCACTAAATCATTCACTCCAAAATAAGAATGTCTCTATTATCTTCTCACTCCAATGTCGGTTGAGAATTTCAGACAAACACCAAAATGAGGATTTTACACACACACACACACGCACACTGAGTTTGAAAATTGTAAAAGATGACTTTTGTCTGAACACTGACTTTTCAACAGGATCATTCCTGATTTTTTGATTTGTCAACTGTGCTAGAAATGGAAATATTTATCAATCTTGAGCAAACCTATACAATTATGTCAAATATAAACTATGACTGTAAAAATGCACTTCTTGAAGTCTTATTGAACAAAGACTGGAGCCTTCAAATTGACAGTGAAACAAAATGGAAAGATTTGCAGCAATTTAAAATCCAAGCAACTGAATAACTTGGTTTCTTCAAAGTATTTTTTATGACCTCTCTTAGTTTTTCCACTGTAATGTGGCATTGAGTTACAACTGCAGCCAGTATATGTTTGCTTAATCACAGCATGTTTATTTCTCGATTTAATTTTAATTGAGGTACCTGTGTTACAAAAATATGATATATAGAGAAACGTATTGGGCCACATCTCCTAATCATTGAATTCAGGTATTTCATTTAGTCCCATTATCATAGGTGTATAAAGTCAAGCACCTAGACATGCAGTCTGCCTTTACAAAGATGTGTGAAACAATGGGTCATTCTAAAGAGCTCAGTGAATTTCAGCATGATACTGCAATAGGATGCCACTGTTGCAACTTGTCAGTTTGTACAAATTTGTTCCCTCTTAGATATTTGAAGATCAAATGTAAAGGGTATGATTGCAAAGAGGAAATGTTTAGCAACCACAGCAACCCAGCCACAAAGGTACAGAGCAGATGCAGTGCGTACAAGATGAAAAAGGAATAATGTTTTTTTTGTGCACAAAGCTTCTTCTTCTTCTTCTTCTTCTGGCTACCACTGTTAGGGGTCGCCACAGCAGATCATCTGCTTCCATCTCACCCTATCACTTGCATCCTCTTCCCTCACACCAACCCTCTGCATGTCCTCCTTCACTACATCCATGACACACTTTCCCCCTCTCCCCTTCCTTTATCTTCTGTCAACAGTAGCATAGTTTCCACCGGCACCCTGTTGACTAACGGCACTGGAGGTGGTCGTTGTTAACCCGGGCCACAACCGAGCCGGTATGGAAGTCATATTATGAATTCAGATATTTGATTTGGCAAAGATTTTACGCCAGATGCCCTTCCTGACACAACCCTCCCCATTTACCTGGGCTTGAGACTGGCACTAGGTGTACACTGGCTTGCGGGCCCCCGTGGCTGGGTTCCCTAGCGCACAAAGCAAGGTTCCCTAAAGGCATGGTTGGATGAGAACTTGCCTGACCCCACAGTGCCCTGACTTCAACCCCATCCAACACCTTTAGGATAAACTGGATTGAGAGCCAGGCCCTTTCGTCAAACATCAGCGTCTGACCTCACAAAAAACCAGACACACTCCAGATGAGTGGGAGATGTTACAGCTGCAAAGGGGGAACTGTTTCCACATTAATGCCTATGGATTTAGAATAGGATGTCATAAAAGGTCCTCTAGGTATAATGTGTAGGTGGCCCAATACTTTTGTCCATAATGTACTGTATACTGTACAAGCTGATGTGAAACTGAGAAGTTTGGTTCTGACATAAAGGTGGGTTTAACAAAGGACAACTGGTTTGATGATACTGTCAAATCATTCAGGAAACAAATGATCTTATTCAGGCTTTCAGTGCTCATAAAATCCATAATAATAGCATTGTCATGTCTATGAAAATCAATTTCCCTTGTCCAAGTACAGCCACGGAGATATTCAACTCCCAGTGAATGAATCCCATTGGGCATTCTCCCCAGTATCTCTTCTTTCATCTCATCAAAAATAAAAGCAAACTGTATGACATTATGTGAATTATTAGCAGTGTTAATCTGGACTATTTACCTGAGGGAAGTCTCTGTATCCAATTTGGCATTCATCACATTTTTCTCCTCTAAAGGAGCCACGACAGACACAGCAGCCTGTGTCTACATTGCACTGCTGCCTCACTGATCCGATCACATTGCAGCCACACTCCTATATATAAACACAAAGAATAATGTTACATTTCTGGAAAAAAATGAACTTCATTCAGACATTAAGACATCAAAGAAAACCTTTTTGTACTGTGTATAAATGCAAACATTTGTCTTAGTCCATTGAGCCAGACAGCAGCCAGAGTTTTGTATCAAAAAACTGAACATGAGAATGCAGTGAGAGGAAAATAATTTTACAAAAATCCACCTGTCACAGTGCCTGTCACTGATGACTTTCTTATGTACTAAAAACAATCAGTGAACATCATTTCATACTGAAGTGCCACACTTGACAGAAGTCTCAATTAAAGATAACAGCACTGTAAAAGTGGAAGTTTGTTATGCATGCTCAGAGGCAAAGGCCACAGATGTACAATTATAATCAAGGTTTTAAGCTTCCGTCTACTGAAATGAGGAAAACTATTTGATTCTGATCTACTGACCCAAAGTCACAGTATTTGAGTTAATGAATTTCAGTAATATTTTATGTGTTGATGTTCATACATATAGCCTATATGGCTTTCTGCCAATAGGGATTGTGTATTGTCTTAATATAATATTGATCTTAAATTAAACATTTCAAACTTTAGTCGAGGTAGATGGCTGCCCCTCCCTGAGCCTGGTTCTGCCGGAGGATTCTTCCTGTTAAAAGGGAGTTTTTTCCTTCCCACAGTCACCAAGTGCTTGCCCATGGGGGATCATCTGGTTGTTGGGGTTTTCTCTTTAACACTGTAGTATCTTTACCCTACAGTGTGAAGTGCGTTGAGGCCCCTTTTGTTGTGAATTGGCGCTATATAAATAAAACTGAATTGAATTGAATGAGTGTGTGTACAGTATTTTGCTCACTTTGTGTTTTCCTTTGTTGTGCTTTACTGAGTGTTTGATTCTCCGTTGCACCCTTGTGATTTTCTGTTAACCTTTGTTTTGTTGCATTGTTTTTTTAATGTTTGTTCGGTCTCGCTTAGATTTGTCTGATCCCTCTTTGTTGTCCTGATCTAATCTGTTGTTTAAATGTACTTACAGCACTATCATGTTCAAACCTCTAATTACTAGTAGTCTACCTACTTTTAATAGTTTATAGTTATGGCTGCCTTAGGGCTCATTGGTCAGAACAATCAATTCAAACACACTTAAGAAAAGAAGTTAAATGGGGATTGGGTGGTGGTTTGTGTATGTGTGTATGGGGGGTGTACTATAATACTTTAAATATATATTTTAGTACTCTAAATATGTTACTAAATATAAATAACAGCAAACTAAGTTTATGTTTTCTAATTATACAAAGACGGATGGATGGATGGATGGAAAGATGGATGGAAGGATAGAAGTTTGCCATTTCAACAAATCATTCAGAAAAGTTGTAAGTACATTTTTTGTTTTCTTTTCCTTTACTTTCAAAATATTGTTTTTAATGGCAAGTTGATTAATCTATCTCTGCTGTATTTACCTAATTCCTCTACCATTATTATGCCAGCACAAGTACAGTCAGTGACCGCCCTTTGAAAACGTTCAGCCTACCTTACATCCAGTTACGATGTCATGACCCCAGTGGTTGGGAGCACAGCGGTCACACCTCTCACCAATAGTGTTCAGAGGACAGATACACTGTCCAGTGTTAGCGTCACAGTTGTTCCCTACATGACTGCATTCACAGGCTGTAAGAGAGGCAGAACATTAGTTAGAGTGAATTTAATATGAATCAGAATCCTTTATTAATGCCAGGGGGAAAATTAATTGAGTTCCAGATGCTCCATTAGGTAAAAATATATATGGATATGAAAGATAAGAAAATGAAACTGTATAAACCTATACGTAAAACTGCAATTTCATTTAGCAAATATAAATAAAAATATATATAAAAGGTAAAAATTAAATAAAAATAAATTACACTTGATGTAAAAAGTGGAATGTATCACACAGAGAGAAATAAATACTCCAGGTATTAAAGGAAGGTGTTGTAGAGTTTGATGGCCACAGGTAGGAATGATTTCCTGTGGCATTCTTTTGTGCATCGTGGTGGAATGAGTAATCCAAAGAGTGTAGAAGAAGAAGCACTAGCATCACAGCTGAAAACAAATCAGTCTTCTGAATGCAGGACTGTGTTTACCTGAAATTAAATTTTAAAGGCAAATTTAATGAGTGATAAAGGCTGCTGTATGCGATAATCATAACACATCCCAGCACCTGACAGCCCATACCCATTTCAGTATTTTTGTTTCTAACTTATGCAGTCCCCACACGCAGTTGAAATGCTAATTCTCATTAAATGTGAGCTCAACTCAAGAGCAAAGAGGTCATTTTTAAGGAAGATTCTATGCGTTGTGGTCATTACTGCTGCTGATGCTACACAGAGTGTCTCACAATGTCTTGAGTTAGGTAAATGTTATCATACATTATTCACCTGGCTATGGGGCATAAGTAACATGAGTGAAGCAAATTGCTATAATCTATAAAAATTGCACTAAAAGTTTCAGCTTCGATGAGCACAAAGCTGAAGTTTTAAACAAACAGGACATATTGGATCTTTACAACAGAAACTTTCCCTTTCTATTCTTTTTTGGGCTTCACACTGACTTAATTTGCATGGAATAATTCCATTTCCACCTCTAGCAAGCTCACATCACTAATGTTAAATTTAGGCAAACCTTGACCTTTAATTTGAGATGTGACTAGAGACATATGCTTGGTTTTAAATCTCAGTGGATTCAGACTTCAAATCACTGCAACAGGAGGAAGACTGGCATTCAGCGTGTAAAATGAATTAGCTGGAACCATCAAAATTTTGGAGTGGAGTAATGAAGACAAGATTTAACATAGTAAATAAAACAATATAACAGAAATTCAAAAAAAGGGTTCTTATTGAACAGTGCTTTATTGTAACTGATATTTATCTATGCAATTTACACTGATGTAAACCAGCCACAGCGGCCCACAAGCCAGTGTACTCCTAGTGCCGGTCCCAAGCCCGGGTAAATGGTGAGGGTTGCGTCAGGAAGGGCATCCGGCGTAAAAACTTTGCCAAATCAAATATGCGGGTTCATAACATGACTTCCATACCGGATCGGTCGCGGCCCGACAACCGCCTCCGGTGCCGCTAGCTAACAGGGTGCCGGTGGAAACTATGCTACTGTTGGCCGAAGACCAAGTGGGGGGGAGAGAGGGAAAGTGTGTTAGGAGGCAGAGGGAGAGAAGGAAAGGTAGGAGGGTGGAGGTGCGAGTAGGGACTTTGAATGTAGGGACTATGACTGGTAAAGGCAGAGAGCTGGCTGATATGATGGAGAGAAGGAAGGTAGATATAGTGTGTGTGTGCAAGAAACCAGGTGGAGGGGAAGCAAGGCTAGGAACATCGGAGGTGGATTCAAACTGTTCTACTATGGTGTAGGTAGGAAGAGAAATGGAGTAGGGGTCATATTGAAGGAAGA
>VUQH01041113.1:0-19768 GCA_015106775.1 Etroplus canarensis
TTCTTCCTCCCCCCTTCCCCCCCTTTTTTCTGTTTTTTGTCTTTTCTTTTCCCTTTTTTAAATTTATTTTTTAATTATTTTTTATTTTTTGTTAGTTTTTTCTTAATTTATTTTGATTTATTTATTTTCTTTTTTATATGATGCAAGGGTATGCAGTCTGTGTATGTGTATGCATGTGTATATGTTATGTGTTTGTGAAATAATTTTGAAAAAGACAATAAATATATTGGCAAAAAAAAAGAGAGAAAACCTAAACAATTGGATGATCCTTTATGAGCAACAACTGTGGAAAGGAGGAACTCCCTTTTAACAGGATGAGAACTCCGGCAGAACCAGGCTCAGAGAGGGGCAGCCAAGGGGCAGGCAAGGTAAAAGAGAAGAGGAAAAAAAGAGAGTATTGAAAAACAAAGAAAAAGCAAACTATGTCAGACAGAAGACAAAATTTAATGACATGCAGTAGGGGCATTTAAATGCATGGGGAGTGAAAAGATGTGGGTGGAGAAGAAATGCTCAGTGTATCATGGGAAATCCCATGATGTCTGTCTTTTGAATCCAAACTAGGAACTGATTCTAGAGGAGGGGAGCTTGACAGCTGAAGGCTCTGCTTCCCATTCTACTTTTAGAACTCTAGGAAACACAAGCCTGCACTCTGAGAGTGAAGCCTTCTATGGATATAATCTAGTAATATGATATCTTTAAGATAAGATGGGGCCTGATTATTCAAAGGCATATGATGGGGATATTCATGATTACTCACATCATGTCTTAAACACCTCATAGTACTTTCTTCTTCTTTTGGCTGCTCCCGTTAGAGGTCGCAACAGAAGACCCTCTGCATGTCCTCCTTCAAGTAGTGAAGGAGGACATGCAGAGGGTCCTCTGTAATCTTCCTCTTTTCTTCCTGCCTGGCAGCTCCAGCTTCAACATCCCTTGTCCGATATATTTCTCCACTTTTAAGAAGGCCCAAGACGTTCCTTTTTGATGAGGCTTATAGTTCAGACTGGATCAGGTGACCCTGAAACATAAGTTAGTTATGCTACTATAGGGTCAAGCTGCTCTATGATGCCTTGAGGACCTCAACTCCTCTCTGTCACTCTCCAGATGCCACTTTTGCATGTCTTTAACACTTTGTCTTCTGTCTTGTCTAGCTTGTGCTTTTTCCTCTTTCTTCATTTGTCTTTGAGCAGGCATCTCTGGCTTTGGTTCTACAGGTTTGCTTATTGGTTGCTGGCCCCACCAACTTGCTGAATGATTGATGTTATATTGTGAGCTAGTTGTCATTTCTCTGAGCTGTTTCTTCTCTGTTCGTTTAAACCAATGATGGCTGCATAGCCTCCCTGAGCCCGTTTCTGCTGGAAGTTTTCTTCCGTTTAAAGGGAGGTTTTCTCCCCACTGTCACCAGCTACTTGGTTATAGAGGATTGCTTGATCATTGAGTTCCTCTCTGTAATGTTACAGGACCTTTACCTTAATATAAAATGTCCTGAAATAACTGTTAACTTTATTGTTGTAAATTGGTGCTATGTTAATAAGAGTAAATTGCATTTAATTGTTGGTACCCCACCCCCAGAGTCCCGCCCACTGAGAAATAAACCCTCCTGGTGTATAGCAGGGGAAATCAACTATTTAACGATCGGTCAGCCCAACCCCAACCATCCACACACTTGCCAGTGATAATGCTGGCATGTGTTAGAGGACATCAGCTGCCTGCACTAGAAGCACAAAGTGATCTGTCATGTGTACATAAGCAGTTTTTTGTGTTTAAATATGCAAACTCCTGCAGGCCCAGGGGAAGAAGTGGTAGATAAATGGATGGACTGACAAACAGATGACAAATGGCTGAGCCTGGGTTGGGAGAAAAGCCAAGCAAAAAAGATGTGGGAAGCAGATCTGGCTGTCTGAGTACTAACAGCCATGAGAGGCAGATGATGAAACCGACAACAGTTAAGTCTAGAGGGGGATAATTAGAGAGAGGAGAGAATGGCAAAAAGGGTGAATGTGGGTGTACCTTTATCTATGGAGGCTCCAGCCATATGGTAGAAACTCAGGGCTGTGTCCACATCATTCACATTCTTTAAGAAAGTAAAGAAGTTCTCCACCTCCTCAAATGTGATGCCCTGCAGATAAAAATGGAAAAAAGAGAAACTGGGTGAAAACAAAAAGAAATCAACTCTGCAGTTTTACTTGGGCCATTAGAGTAACCCTGTGAAAAATCAGCCAAATGTTGTCATGACAAGAGCTGGGACTGAAGTTTTGGGAGCACCTGAGCAGCGTGACACACATGACAAGAGGAAGTGTGCACAAGCTTTCGGCACACATGGCTGAACATCGTGCCACGGACGAACACGGGGACAGACGGCCTAAAGCAAACATGCACATATACACATATAAACAGACACACAGTCACACAGCTGCTGCACTGCTGATGAGCTCATTTGCAAAGTAAAGTGAACAGCTGGTCTTGGGCTGTAAATAATACTTTACTCATTTACATTACAGGTTCTGCCAATGGTGAGAGAGTGACAGCGGGATTGAAGAAGACAGGGTAAACAGTAAAACAGGAAAAGACAGACAGAAAGCAATGCTTGCTGCAGTTTAATTCCTTAAGGAGACAACTCTGGCAGCACCCAGCTTCATCTTTTTCTCGTGACTGAAAGGAACAGTTGCTTCCTTGCTTGCTGTTTTTTTCTCCTAATCAAACATGCCTTATCATAGCTTAGTCTGGAATGTGTACTGCTATAATATATAAAAACAGCTCTATAACAGTTCAAATCTTTAAATAAAAAAACTTAAATGGACAGATTTTGCTGTGACACCCCTTTGGTAATATGATATGCATGCATGCAACTTCAGTAGGTTGACTGATGGGGCTCTTTTCAGTGAAAACAAACCTGTATATAACCACAGTTCATGCAAAGAACTGAAAACAGAAAAGAGATGTAAGCAATACATCAATTTAAATATTTTTAGATTTTAACCCATTTGATCTGTCCAAATAGAGAATTTTAATGCTTAAAGCAATGTGACTGTTTAGTTAAAAAAAAAAAAAAAACTCGTTAAAAATGTGTTTTTAATCAGACTACTCAATTTGAAGATAGGCTTACAAAAGACTAAATGAGGAGGATAAAGACTTAAATAAACATATTGCAGTGCTGTGGAAACTGACAGAGAAAGAGCTAACAAAGAAGCTCAGGGAGGAATGAAGAGAACCAACTTATGCTCAGAGACAGTAGAGTGGCTACAGTGACTCTGGTCATCCCAAAGCAGAGATAGAGGTGATGGGATAGACTGAGTGTTGGTCAGGTGGATAACATCAGACAATGAATGTGCTGCCCACTCTCAGTGATGGATTCTCTCACAAGGACTCACAATGTCCTTGCACGATCTCCTTTCCCTTAAGCACACACCATCCGTCATGCATTCTCCCATTAAAACATTCACACCACCACATAAAGCTCCATATATTTGCACAGAGTGACTAGGTCTTATCTCAGCGCTCCATTCAAGCATGAAAGAAAAGACACAGATTTATCTACCTGTGCATCCTTAAACATTTTCTTTAAGCCCTTCTGCATCTGCTTGAGTTTACGAGACTGGACGCCGCTGTAGGCCAGCAGCATACCCCCAAACTGCCTCTCAGTTATTCTGCCGTCCACAGGATCATTCCTCTCAAACTACAGAAGGGAAGGAGAGAAAAACAGATTGAGTGCTATGTGGTGGGACAAACATTAATAGGAGAGGGAGGACATGGAGAGATGGGAAACAGTAAATACTGGTGTCAGGCTTCAAGTTGAGTCATGTCTGGAGCTGGCATTGGTGACATTAAACGTGCATGTGCATTTTTACAACATTTCACTGGTTTAACAACAGCACGCCTCAGCTGTGTCAGGTCAATACACTGGATTTATGTCTGAGGATGATTGACATTTCTCTCTAAACATTTTGACCTCTACAGATGTTGCACTTCTGGCAGGCAGCATGTGACTAAACCCAAACAAGCCTAGGCCCCCCACCTAATGATAATGAGACAATCATGATAATGAATTTACAAGTCAAAGAATGCATGAGAGTTACAACTGTAGAGTGGTGTCCACACAGGAAGCAATTTGCTTACTATGCATCGCTCTGTAGATGATAGTTAACCTCTAGCAGACAGTCCAGTGTCCAGTTGCTTAGGTAAGCCTGCAATCTATTTACCACCCTTTCATAAAATCAATCAATGCTATTTTTTGTGCTCAATGTTAGTCACTTTAGTCGCCAGAGTCAAAGTTGAGAGTTAAACTCCTCCTACTTCATGTCACCAGTGGATATTTCACCCATCGTCCCTTGAAGACGCTGAATGTCAACAACATTCTATTGTATCTGGGTGCTGCTGTTGTGTCTTGTGTGGATGTCTGATAAAAGAAAATAAGCAAGCTACAGCCTTAGAAGTTAAAAACCAAAATAAGAAAAAAAAATTCTTCAGGAATATGATAACCAGTCTTAAAATGAAGTCAACTTGATGATGTGTTATGATGACACTGAGTGCTATGGTGTCAGTAAAACCTGACACATAGTGCTTCCTTTGTGGCAGATGCTCAGATATGAGCCCTATTCTTGGAGTCTCTGATAATGCCACTCAGTATGGTTGAGAGCATCATTTAGGCACTAAGCAAGCTAAATACCAGCATAACCATATGCTCAACAGCACTGATCAGCTGTTGTTACTGTAGAAGCATGGCGTTTATATTTAACAAAGGTCTGAAGGTGTGGTGCTGACACACAATCCACACAATAAATACCTGATCCTCAAGAATGTTTTTACTTTGTGTGTAACACTACCTGTCACTACTTCCTTGCTTCTCCCCTGACAGAAACACTTTTTGATTTATTTGTTTACTCTGAGATCATTAATGAACTTACAGGTGACAGAATACATGAGTGTTACTATAAAGGAGAGTCCACAAAGGAAGGGATTCCTTTATCGTGCATTGCTTTGTAGGAGGTGATTCCTCTAGGACATTACATACTCAGTTTGCTTAGGTAACCCGTTATTATAATTACTACTCTGTCATATGTCAATCAACAGTACGCTATGGTCTCATGGTTAGTTGCTTCAATCAATCATGTCAAAGCTGAGAAAAGTTTAATTCAGGACCGCCCCACTTCACATTGCCAGATTTCAAAGACATTCTATTGTCTTTGGTCACCACATTGCTGCTAGTCACTGCCTGTGTGGTTGCCGCTTAAAGGAAAATAAGCAAGCCGCAGCTTCAACCGTTAAAAGAAAGAGGGCAAAACCCACAAGAAAAAATACTTCAGGAATATGATAACCAGTGTTACAATGAAATCAATCTTATATTTTGTTTTATGATTCACTCTGAGTATTATGGTGTCAATAAAACCTGACACATAGCGCTTCCTTTGTGGCAGATGCTCAGATTTGAGTCCTATTCTTGGAGTCTCTGATAATGCCACTCAGTATGGTTGAGAGCATCATTTAGGCACTAAGCAAGCTAAATACCAGCATAACCATATGCTCAACAGCACTGATCAGCTGTTGTTACTGTAGAAGCATGGCGTTTATATTTAACAAATGTTAGAGGGAGCAGTGCTGATACACAGTCTACGTAGCAAATTCCTCACTGTCTGCCCACCTTCTTAAATTTTATGTATAAAACCACTCCCTGACAAATAGTTTTTATTTTTTCCACTCTCGGGCTAAATGTCACAAGGACAATCAAATTTGCTAAAAAAGTAATACATTTTCCTCTGTAGTTCCTCTGTGTTAAAAATTCAAATGCACCACAATTGTACACATAGTGCAGCAACCCAGCAGATGAAAAATTGAAGATGAATCCTCTTATCAGTTTCCATTTTCATTACCTCTAGTTTAAGCACGTCATGCTGCAGTTTCCTTTGAAACTCCAGGAAACTGCCAATGGTGAGTTTGCCTTTCAAGTCCTCGCCAAAGAAGTAGGTGGTGAGAGCGGAGCTGCAGCCAGCTGTCTTCAGTGTGTTTCCTGTGGTGGAGCGGTCGCGGTGTCGCATGCCCATACTGGTCTGGGAACGAATGATGCTCTGGACCTAAAGAGGTAGAGAAACTCATGTCAACCAAGGATACCAGATTTTAGAAGAAGTTTAGGACATATGACTATTACGCCTCACAGAAACTAAGTAGACTATTATTGTGAGATTTGTGAAAGACTGGTTTCATGTACCAAGTTAAATTTCAAGGCACTTAGAGAAAAAACTTCAATTTATTGTCTTAGATAAAGAGCTGTAAGACTAAACCCTTACTACCCTTAAATATTACTATTCATGTATGACTGTATAAGACAAACAAAGATGCAGTGGTAAACACGCTAATGTTATCACAGACTGCTGAACATAGAGCCCATCATTCCCCTTTGAGAAAATGTAACACTGCTGGAGGTCAGTTTGGGAACCTACCGTTATTACTGGTCAGTGTGTGTTACTGTGATACAACCTAAACTTCTCAAGATACAGCTCAGTCCAAACATATGCATTAGCTCTTTTAAGCTTCTGTCTCCTTTGACATGTTGATTTTGTGCAGGTTTGTGTGTACTTGTTGCATGCTGGAGATGCTGTTGATGTCAGTCTAACCTGTTCAAACTCCTCTAGGTCCACCTCTCCATCGCCGTTTAGATCAAACATCTTGAAAGCTATCTCAAAGTTCCTTTGGGGAGCTGAACACCACAGCAACACACAAACCAACATAAAGAGACATTCTCAAATCGATAAAGTATAAGATAAAAACATAAATCACACTAGATCAAATCAGACAACAGTTAAAAAGCTTAATAGTGACTCAATCATTACACATATTGTGCAATATCTTCAACCTTCACCTGACACGGAGTTCTCACACAGGGAAAACAACAATTACTTGAAATTAAGCCAACCCACCTCACAGTAAAGCTAATAAAACCGTCTATACAGGCATATCTGGAATAGAACAGTTGCATTAGTGATATTAGAAAATGTCTTTTCTTCACTGTCTACAGTCTGGACACAATTTTTTAAACATCAAGTGCATAAACTAACCTTTAATGTCCACACAACCAGAATGTGTAAAAAAATGTTTTATGAGTTTAATTTCAATTTTGACAATTACTCCAAACCCATATTTCCATCTCAAAGACAACACTTACAAAACCATTCAACCATTGGTTATTGATGTAATTATAATTAAATGTATTTGGTCCATTTTCATGTAATATAAACTCTGCTATTTGCATTTGCTTTGTGTAATCAAGACACTAGACCTTTACTGCCATTGTATTGGAACTGTCCCATGGTAATATTTGTGACACTATATACAGAAGACCTATTTTTCACTGTGACAAAAAGTTATGACCACCTGTGCCTGATATGCTGTTGGTCCTCTGAGCACTGACAAGACAGCTTAAACCCACTGAAGCATGGACTTTATAAGACCTCTGATCGTGCCTGGTGGTAGCTTGTGCCAGGCCCTATTAGCAACCCTGTAAGTTGCAAGATGCCACTGATCAGGCTTGTCTTGCACACCTTCCCCAAAACCCCATCACTAAGTGATGTTGGTCTGACGTGCCTCAGACCATCGTCAGCAGACACTCACCACTGCTAACCAGAAGCACCCCACAAGCCTTTAACTATCAGAAATGCTTTTTGTACAAGTGGCTTAATTTCTGCACATTTTTCACCAGTACATGAAAAAGGCACTGTTATGAGCTTGTTATGAGATGTGACAATCAAAATTGATCTGTACATCTGTGATTGGTCATAATATTTTCACTTGGCTGTGTAATTCATACAAAAATGCATTATATAATACTATAAAACCGCTACTATAGTGTTAAATTATTTTCAATGCTTACATTGTTGTTGTAAAGTTAATTGCTTCAAACACCATTCGACTCCGTTTAAGCAAGATTAATGTTTATTTCTGACAGAGGATTGAGACTATGTCAAAGAGGTAAATGTGTGCCACTATGAGGCATGAACCAACGTGTGCATATGGAAGGAAAAAATGCCCTTTATACTGTTTTTGTGGTTGGGTTAAATGGATTGAAACCAACCATAATATATCCTGCTTTGTCTGCTTAAAAATGACTTGTCCTTGAAAACTTCCCTTGAGGCTTTCTCCATGTGAACAAATTATAATAAAAGGTCTAGCTGAGCTGGGAATAAAAGTTTATTTGCCTTTGGAGAGGAAGGAGTCGAGCTTCGTTTTCATTTTATTACCAAAAACTCTGACAGATTCAAAGCAGAGGCATTAATGTGCAATTTATTTCCAGTATCAACTACCAATACTAGATGAAGCCAAGACTGATTCTGTGAAAAACAACCTCTCCTAGTAAGCTGGCTTGGTACAGCCACATTAATTTTGACAGACTCATGAGATCACACTGAAGATGCAGCCAGATTTATAGCCTACCTAACAATATCATATTGAAATAGTTCCCTTCTTTCACTTTCTGTCTTAACTGACACAGCAAGAATATAGAGAGCAGAGGAAACACAGAAGAGACCCACATGAGATTTGATTGGTGAGCAATGCACAAGATTTAAAGGGTGTAATATTTAATGAGACAGGTCATATAAAGCATTTCAATTCTAGGCTGTCTGCACATTTCAACAATGTACTTACTTGACAGCACAGTAGTGAGAAAGATGTAGTCAGAGAAGGAGATAAGGCCACATTCTCCCAGTGTGTAAAATATGCTGTCCTCATCTGCAAACTTCTCCCTCTCCTGGGCAATCTTCTGCTCATACAGGTCAGGACACAAAAAAAGGTAAAAGTTTTATTAAAAACCTTTCACATGATTTAGCACAAGCCTTACAGCTTCTACAGCTGAGGAGTTGTGTGTGTGGAAGCGAGTATGTGTGTTTATAAGAGCAAAGCTCAATTAGAGACTGGCTCAAACACAAAAATGTACACACATTCTGATCTTTCACATACACATTAAAAAGCGTCACACTACATCAGAATGACTATGTTTAGACAGTTTATCACATTACCAGTCATGCAAGTGAAGCCACAGAGGTAGGTGAGGATGGTAATGAACAGTTAGTCAGTGGTCAGTTCAAGAACAAAGCACATTATCCACCAGAGATTGTACTCACAGTAAGGAATTCACATAAAGAGGGGGAAAACATCACAAGAGACTGCAGTACAAACACACACTATTTATTAAACATATTTGTACAACCCAGTGTATTAATTAATCATTAATAAGGTGAATTGGGCTCTCTCTCATACACACTTACACATTTAACTGTGTTTCCTGTTAACGTGTATATTGACAACACTGCATGAAAGTGTGACTTAACCACATGCACACTACACACTCAAGTGACAGATTTGAAAGACAGCGTCCCACTAGTAGGACTCTCCACCAAACAGATGGACAGAGCATGCCTAGAGAGGGGTGAGGGGTTGAGGTGGACCAGGCCACACTGAGTCCATGAGGAGTTACCTCCGTCTGTAAAGAGGTCCATTTCAAAGGAGGAGGAGGGAGGAGGGAGGAGAAACAACTGTTAGAAAAAACAAATCATGGCCTCTGTTGTCTTTAGCAGGGCCTTAAATGACAAAGACATGTATATTGCTGCACACAGCACACACACACATAAACAATCTTGTTCAAAACAAGATAATTTGGGGGATGCCACTGAAAGTTAAAAATTAAATTATGTTTTGCCATCTTTACAATCTGTAATTGCAATTAGCACGCAATAACTAAGCAAGCTAAGACTGATTTGCTGTGCTATGTACTTATATTTTCTGTACACAGGATATATCGAAACTGAAGTGAATCCAACTGATGCAATACAAGTTTAATCACCAGAACTGCAGGCCGAGTACACCACAAATCAAAGCTAATCCAATATTATAACTTGCAAGGAACACAGACTTATATTAATTACATTAATTGAAACATGAATACGAACGTTTGGTGGCACCCCCGTCATAACAAATCTTTCAAATTATTGCCCCATGAACCGACTCCCTTCTCGTTACATACAGGCTTTAATAATGCTTTGAAAGACAACAGATATGAGCTTATAAAGCTTATCACTATCCCCAATTCATGCCTATCCCGAGTGTTAAAAGTCAGGGATGCAAAGATAGAATATATGAGTTTCTGCTGTGACAGTTATTACTGTCGCATTAACCGTTAGGAGAAGGGAGTGGGTGGGTTGTGATAATGGCTGAGCGAAGGTGACAGAAGAATGAATAAAGTAAAGGGCAAAGTTTTAATTCTGGGTGCCTTAAAAGTTACAGGCCTTCAAGTGTTACTGTGTGTGTAAGTGCAGAGAGTGCAAGGAGGAAGCAAAAGCAGAAAAGAGAAAATATGAGGGGTGAGAGTAAAGAGGTTGTTATTGCCCCACAAGCTGGAAACAAAGAGACATGGAACAAGCCTTCTGGGTCTGAGGTGAGATGGAGTTGTAATGTCAGTCTGCAAAACAGAAAAGAAACACACATCTGCACTAGTGTGTATTCCACTGGGCACAGTGGGACAGCTACAAGGCTGCACACGAAGAGACATCAACACGGTGGACCTCATTATAAAGATCAGAACAGAGGCAGAGACCACATTAGGCATAATATCACATTTTTCTGTGGTCTGAGTCAAGGGTAAAAGCATCCCCATAGGAGAGCCAAATGACAGGGGAGGAAAACAAATCCAATTACACAACCCAGTTTCCAAAAAAAGTAGGGACATCATTTAAAATTAAAGAGAGAATGCTACAACTGGCAAACTCATTTTCAAATTCTCTCATATACATACATACATACATACATACATACATACTCACATAGATACAAAAGAGAGAGATATCATGAAAGTAGGGCATTTAAGTAGAAGTATGCAATGTTGACTTCCTCATCTCAAACAATTTATTGAAACAACAGTGGTGGGTTTACTACAAAAAAAGGTCAATGTCTCAATTTGTCATGTGCTCTTGACCATCAATTACAGCTTGCCTTCTGTGACTCTTCCAGTCTCTCTGTTGCAACCTGCTGATGACACTCTGTGACACTAAGATCAGTGGCCTCTTCCCTCTGAGCACATCCTGTTTAAAACCTCACTTTGGCAAGGTATTCCTGATCAATTGTTAGGTGCTGTCTTGGTCTCATAATGTCAAAATGCGAACAGCATGATGAACAGGACTGTTTAAATACCAATTCTAACTGAACCAGAAAATGTATTGGTCGATTCATGGATCAAACACCAGCTGTGAATTTTGCCATTAAGCACAGAGAACAGCAAAGAGATCAAGTCCAAAAAGGACTGAAACACTGAACAGTTGCATGTGTGCATTCAAAAGTGCAGAGAAGGTCAAATTAAGTTCACCTGTAAAGGTTATAGTGCATTTAAGGGGCACTGTGAAATTTCACCCGAAAGTCAAATATCCTTAACATTTGGAGAGTTGTGTGTGTGTGTGTCAGTCACACATACACTCACACACACTCTAAATTTGAATTTGTTGAAGTAAAAAATAAGATGGTATAAAAAGAGGATCCCAATGAGGTTGATTCTGTCACAAGTAAAGATGTGCAGAAGTTCATCACTATGGGTAAAACTGCAACTAGTCTGTTGTTTCTTTAGCTACGCTACATATTATCATTCAAGCATTCAGAGAACAACACTTCTGAAAACAGTGAACGCAGTTTCACGCTATATCCACAAATTCACCTTAAAGATCTACCTTGCAAACACAAAAAATATAACCATACAAACATTATCCAAAATGGTGCTGCATTTCTAGGTCCAAGTCCAATAACAATGAACTGGACATGATAGTGGCCAATGCAAATTTGAAATTCTACTGGGAAATAATATATTGCTAAAATCCTACATTAAGCAATATATTTTTCTTTCAATACAGCAATTTTACCAGCTGGCAAAGGCTTACAGCATGATGAAACAACAGAAATGATACAACATAATGGCATGTTTGTGAGCCCATTTTTAGTGTAACATGTTGTGGAACTCGAGTTCAAAATGCGACTGTTTTTATTCATATTTTCTAAAGAGTTTTAACATTCATGTAAATGGGGTTATAAAATAGCTAAATATCTGAAGCACAAACCATAGTAAAATTAACCAAAAAACCAGACAGTCTACTCAGATGGAGCCTGATGTGTCCCACATTTGGTAAAGAACAAAATTCTGTTGATTAGGATCTCAGTCTACAGCTACAGATTTCAGTGCCATTAACCTGACAGTAAAGCATTTTCTCTTTGTTTTTGCTTTCTTTCCCTCACACACACAGTGTGCTATCATACTGTGATGTAACACTGTGCACTCTCCTTAGAGGACACTGAGGTATGGCAGTGTGTATATCAAGCTGTGTTCTATGTTTACTACTGCCTTTCTTTTCCACTGATCTTGTGGCTCTATTGTAAAGATTTTCCCCCGACTTATACTTCATCCCCAGTCTATCTACCACTAGTGCAAGCCTTGGCTTCTGAATCAAGATACCCAACACTAGATGCTCCAACAAAAAGCCAGTTCAACAGCATAAAAAGCATAATATCAGATAAATGACTAAAAGTCCTACCTACAAAATGCAGCTCTTAGGTTACCTGGTTTCTTAGACAGTCTCTATGTTAGTCTGTGTTAGGTAGTCTGTGTCTGATCAGTGTAGTAACTCATTAGTTTTGATAGCTCAACCGAGAGAACATTAGGCCTATAAAACACGCTCCTGCATTTACTAAAAGGATCCCAACTACATTTAAATCAGTATTTAACGCTTGTATTTAACACTTGCAGATTTTTCCCAAAGTGCTGATCTTTAAATACCTGTAAACCTGATTGCTGAAGCATTCAAGTAAATTAAAATTAAAAGCTAACACAGCCCTTGTCTGTGTGTATCTGTTGATAAGGGCAACCTTCATATCTCTCTGTATGAATTTGAGTGTTACCACTTTTCAGAACTCTGCCTTGAGCCTGGTCATGTCTTTATATACATCTTTGGCTACATTAAAACCAACACGTGGCTGTTTCCAGATGACAGACTGAACAATCTAACTAGCCTGTGAGCTGAGGCGGAAACACAGTGGTGACAGAGCTGCTGTCTAGATGTCAGTGTCAGCAAGAAGGAGTGCACAAACTGAGTTAAGGTTTAGTCAGGGCTAAGCTCTCCAGTGCACTAGGCTGAAGAACCGGCCATAGCTACCCCAACCAAATTTTAACTAGCTTAACTTTAACAGTCAACAAATAAGGCCCATACAGCTAAGCACAGCCAAAGGCAAGCTAAATCTCATTTATTTCACAGGCAGTAGGAAACATTTTCTAAATACTAGTTAAGTGATATAGTTTAAAAATCTTCATTACATGAAAAGTTATTTAGATTCTCATTTTGCCATTAAAGCCAAAATAGCTTGTAGCAATGCCTTTCCAGATGCACAACTTAAATCATTTATATCTGACTCAACAAAATACAGAGGCTTTATTACTTTCATTTGTTAGTTTGCTGTTACTTTTAGAAAACAAACTGTATATAGTATGAGTATTTGAAAAGTGATTTGATTTTCATAGTTTTCCCTGTCACACAACCACAGTGGGAATATGCAATCATGAAGTGACTGAGGTTTAACATTAAGAAAAAAAGAACTCATTACAAAGCTTAAAGTCTAGACTTCATCCTATCTTCTGCTAGTGTAAAGAGGCAAAACACTAAAAACTGTGTCACAGTCCAAATACTTATGGATATGACTATATAACACAGCTGTGCTGATGAAAGGAATCACATCTCTGACATCCAGTGTCATAACAAAAGAAAACAGGCAGCTGCTGAAGCAAGTTTGATTGAAATGAGACATAATTCACACCATTTTGCAATCCACTTGTATACACACTTGGATACCAAAAAATATGTAATTTGCCACGCATCTATTTCCTGCTAGTTTCAATCTTTTTCCCCTTGAGTGCCACACCAAAGATGTGAATTTGTGAGTCTAGGCTTATTTCTGGCTGTGAAAATGAAAGGCTCAGGCAGTGGAAGAGGGAGTTTTCTCCCAATCCATTTGTCTATAAACGCAAGTGTGTGGAGAGTGTGCTGGATTTGTGATGCCTGTCCCCGAAGTGACTTCACATTTGACTGTAAAGGTGAGTCTCAATAGAATTTGGTTTGCTGGAGCGTCTGTATATACTGATGAAAAAGAAGAAAAAAAAAAACAGTGACGTGTACAGACAGTGCGGAATGACTGAAGGAGAAGGGGAGTTGCAAGACATTCATTAAAAATCAATCAGTACAGTTATGTCCTTTTCACCACAATGTGTGATGTGGTAGTTCTGGAGTTACTGTCACTTTTGTAGGTACAATAAAAGATTTGAGTCTGAGGGTAAACTGAATTCAGGATGACCTGCTTGAGGGATAAAGTCAATTCCGGTCTGAGCTTGACATTTCTGAATGGGCATGGAAAGCTCCAACAGTCTGTGTGTTCACTTGCCCTGCACTTCAAAACATATTATTGAATGGTCCCCATTCAAAATATATTCCTCTTAAAAAAAAACCCCACGAAAAACGACATGATTTTCCATCGTAGGTACTCAGTCATAGACAATATTTTCTTCCTGTATATGATCAGACATCTTTGGACCAAAACACTGCATTCTGTAGGTGGGTAGGCATGTGTGGGAGGAGAGAAAATTAATGCATTAGCCACCTCTAGTCCCAGGGGTAACCACAAAACAGGTGTACCATTAATAACTTATGCAGGAGGCACATTCTGTTCAATGCTTCCTGATGTGGAACACTCAAACAAATTTTGTTCACTTAAGAATGGCAGCTGTCTTAAAAAAAAAGAGGGTGAACCAAATTAAGAGACCAGCTTTTGAGACAACCCAACCTCTAATGGAGCAGGAGAGAGAGCGAGAGAGAGAGAGAGAGAGAGAGAAGGATCAGGAGTGTTCAGTGTGCGTTTGTGTGTGAGCTTTTACAGTCACCAAAACAGAGAGGTCAAAGAAAGCGTGTAGAGAATTAGACACCGTGTAAGAATATTAAAAAAGAGGGCTGTAACAGTCCAAACAGAGGCCCCTGGGAGGTTCCTGTGAAATCAGAAAGGGTAAACATGATAACAGTTGGTGTGACAAGTGTCTTGTTTCCACTGGAGAAACCCGCTCTGCACTCCCTCTGAGAGACAGGTGTAGACTCTCAGTCGTAGCAGGTCATCCAGAAGACAGTGTGGCCTTACAAACAGTGCAGGCCGGAACATGTAGGAACAGTTTGTATATATTCAAATGTACAAACCAAATCCTGCCTTTAGTAGCGCTAAACCATGCTCTACAGAAATCATGCAGCACTGACATCCGGACAGTCCAGAGGATGGATTCGTGAAGAGTATCAAGCACATCAAATCAGCCTTGAAATTAGCCCCATTTTCTGGGTCCCAAACCACCCTGTGATGCCACCATGCGCAGAGAGGGGGCGTCGCCACCAGCTACTTTCTTTTTGAGACGCAGGCATTATAGCAGTGCATGCTGAGAAAACAGCTAAAGTGCCAAAGCATTGGGAAAGCTACAGCTGTTATTAGAAGAAATGAAAGATGAGAAAAGTGTGTGTGTAAAGCAAGACAATGAGAGTGCAGGGGAACAGCACCATTAGGATTGGTTACTGACTTACTCTTTATATAGTAGTAATTTTTGCTGCTCTTTTCATTCTAGCTTTGCAATACTTAACAATCTACATAAAATTTGGGAATAGAAGTAGGTGAACTTTACTTTGGGGAACCGACTAGTACGTATAAATTATACAGCAGTGCTGCAATGTTTAATAATCCCTGTCAAGGCAAACTATACTTCTCACTTTCAATAATTCAGCAGGACACACAGCGGCCTCAAGCGAGCTATGCAAAGGGCATTGGGAAGGTCTCCAACACAATGTCCAATAACAATGCAGAGTTTGAGTTTGTATATTTGATAAAGGATCACACACAATGGGATGCAAGCCTCATTCATGTTGTGACCCTACCCATCATTATACGGTGAACAGGTTGTAACCTGCCTTTTGATTTGATTAGCTTATCTTCAAACAATGCTAACTGAAGAGGCATTCAACCTGCTTAAAGACCAAATCGCTTTGACATTTACACTCCACTAAATGTAAGTGTTGGAAAATTTGAAATAATAGTTTTGCCAGTGTCTGCTGAAAAATACATTTTAAAGTGTTACTGTAAACTAGGATGCAGTACATAAATCCACACACATTAATGCAAGTTATATAAGTGATGTACGCATATATAATTAACAGACAAAGCAGAAATGGGGAGGACTATCACAGCCGAATAGGTTATTTGCCAAATTAAGTCAGCTCACAGTGCATTACTGGTACTTGAATAAGGGAGATAAACATTTATATTATCAAATATATGTTTGTTTAAAAGTGGTTAACTATTAAACTGACCTATCCCCTGGTTAACAATCATAATCATACTATTCATGATTACACTGTTTACTGTCCTGTCGTACTGTGACTGAAGTGGTTACAATATAAAAAACACACTGGTGTTTTACTCTACTTCCATCCACCAACAGGTTGACACCCCACCTACAGCAAGTTAAAACTGTGAGGAAAAACCTGTTTGGAATTCCAGGACCCTGCATAGCAATCCAGCAATTACTTATTAGAAAATGTAAACATTAAAATGCACATTTTGGCTGCTGTCCTAATCATAGTGGACATAAACTCACACTTGTTGAAGCTGAGATGCAGTAAACAAACAACAGCTGTTTAAATAGCCGTTCCCCTGAACTAACAGCAGTGAACAGCTATGCCCTAAATATCACTGCAGAAAAGTGAGAAAGCAAGTAATCAAAAGAAAGTATAGAAATCAGAGAGAGAAAGAGGGAAAGGGAGTAGGTAGTGGCTACAAAGTGCAGTTTTTCATTCAGGTGCACGCATGCTGCTCGGCACACACCCCATACCTGCCAGAAGTCCTGCAGAGAGGGAGGAGCAGAAGGAGGGAGCGAGACAGAGGAAATGAAGAGGAGACAGGGAGGAAGGAGGGAATGGGAGTTGGGGGGTGGAGAGTGGGGATCAGTAGATGTAATGATTTGGGGGAAGAGGCAGAGAAAAAGAGGGGATGGTGGGAGACAGGGAGTTGAGGATGATGATTAATCAAGAAGAAAAGAAGAGAGAGAAAATGGAGGGATTATTTGTTACATGAATGAGAGAGAATGATAAGAGCACGAGAGAATAATCAAAAGTTAACATCAGGTTACATCAACATAGGATAACTGCAGCAGAAAGCATACCAACAGGATAATGCTAAGAGGAATAACCAAAGCGAGGCACTGAATTAATAGCAGGGAAAGGTGCATTGTACAACTTTGCAACCAAAATGAGTTGAAGATTTCTAAGACAACAGTGTTCTTGTGGAAAGAACAGAAAACACCACAATGAACAGGTTGAGCCAATATGAACAACATTTGGTAAACAACCATTCAAGTCATGTAATGTTTGTGTTGCATACAGACTGAACCTGGAACAAATTAGTGTCAGCAGAAGATGGTAGAGAGAAGGCTGTATCAAGTGGGTAGCAATACCTACACTTAATCCCACTTAACTGTGCTGAAACATTTCATATGCGACAAATCTGAGCTGGCCTGGCTATTTTTAAATAAAACTGCAGCGCATGAGACACAGAGGTCTTTTAAGAGAGCTCTCACGGTATTCTCACACAGTACTGTCCTCCCTGCCATGAGCTTTAGCTTTGGCTTACCACTCAACTCCCCAGCTGAAGTGCTCCCTGTGTACTTAACCATACCTTCCATCGACTTCATAATTTAAACAGATACTGCACCACTTTACTTGCTGGACCATTTCATCTGGGTTTAACTCACTGCACTTTTAATTTTGTGGGAACTTGGCAGGAAATAGTAATGGTTTATTCCTCCTTCAACTAGCTCAAGGTGCCCATTAAACCAGTGAGAAGGAGGCGTGTTGCTGTGGGCAAAAATGGGGTGTGTAGAGGGAGGGAAACTCTCAGGCTACTCTGGCCATGGCACTAAAATACCTGTGGAAAAACCAAAGCTAAATGCGTCATCTGACCAATCCAATGCTCTAGAGATTTGCTTGGCAAATGAAAGGAGCATAGAGATATGCCTGATATTTGCATAAGCAGACAAGGGTCACGACGGAAGTGTGTTCCATTTTGATTTCGGGCCACCACAAAATTTTACAACTAATTTTGATTACTACATATCCCAAATTCTTTAATAGATGTTTAAAATGTGAGCAAGTGACAGTTTTGCAGAATTGTTCACAAAACATAAGGCATGGTACAACAAAACTGCAGAACGAACAGAGTGGAGTAAAGGAAGCAACTATGACTGCAGTCCCTCACTACTTGCTCATCTAACTTCAATATGGAGATTAGGTAGAGACTCATGCCAACCTGGGGGCTGATGAATTTTGTAATAAGGTTAGAAATTACAATCAGCACAGTGATGATTAGCTAATAGTAAATGAATGTTTAGCTGCTGGGTATGGGTGGTACTCTCTGAAATCTTTGAGAGGGCAGTAATGGTCACAAATCAATATCAATAAAAGCAGTTACAAAATAATGATCTTGGTGATTTATATTCATGGAAATGCAAGCATTTAGAGCACAGACACCAACTCCTTTGAAGTCAGCCCATGGATATGAGGGCCTGCCTGTAAGGCTTACATGCTGTCATTGTCTTTAAGGAGGTCATTATTCAGTGGCCAGACCCTTCTGTACCTGTCCCTATTACTCCCTATGGTTTGTTAAAGGCACCTCCATGTTATCATGGCTTTTCTGCACTTCAATCCTTTTTCTGAAGCAACATATTGTGAATATTAGTAAAAGGTTTAGAATCACACAGCAAAGCGGGACTAAAAGAGAGAACATAAGCAAAGAAAGAAATGGTATATAAAGGTACTGTGATAGGAAAAATAGCTCCATTTTAAACTTGAAGGATGAGAAGACAAAAACAAAATCATTAGTGCTGAGTTAATATTATCATTTTGCTTCTCTAAAACTGAATTACACACATCAGCATATCAACAGAAATAAGCAAAATACAAACAACAATGCAGACCCAAAAATCCAAGATGTGTCTTTCAAACAGCAGTATTTAGGTGTTTGCTTTTGATTTTTATACTGTTTACTGGTTGTAATGATGTTTTCTGTTTCTCTCTTTGCATGTGTCATTTTTGAAATGCTGCTATCCAGCTGCCTAGGATGAGTATTTATTTCTTTGCTACAGAGTTATAGCTTCCATTCATGCATAACTCTAGTTCTATTTATCCACCCATTTCATAACCAGTTTATCCAGAAATATAAATGAATGCAGTTCCTTTGATATTTATTGCATTTCAAAGAATGATTTCATTCTGTATCTAGATAACTTCATATATATAGGGCCTGAGCTTTGGCAAAAGATTCAGTTAACATTAAATTTCTCACCCAAATATGCCTATATTTTTATGAGTTAACTTGCAAGTGGGAACTAATTATTTATATTTCAGAGATAATTTGATTTACTTTTATTTTTATTTTATTTCTAACTACTGCACTGAAATATTGTACTTCATAAAACCTCCCTGATAATTCCTTTGCATATAAAAAAAAAAACTTGTTGTGATGAAAAAAGTGATGACGAGATAAAACCATTAATATAATCTGGAGACATAATGCCTAATTATCAAGTGCATTCTTCAGTTGCTTAATCTTTTAAGAGATTTTTGAAACAATAACTTCAAAAAGTATCATTTTAGCTTTGAGCTGAGTTGAGTTCATGTTGGTCTGT
>VUQH01041114.1:0-14560 GCA_015106775.1 Etroplus canarensis
CACCATAGTAGAACAGTTTGAATCCACCTCCGATGTTCCTGGCCTTGCTTCCCCTCCACCTGGTTTCTTGCACACACAATATACTTACCTTCCTTCTCTCCATCATATCAGCCAGCTCTCTCCCTTTGCCAGTCATAGTCCCTACATTTAAAGTCCCTACTCTCACCTCCACCCTCCTACCTTTCCTTCTCTCTCTCTGCCTCCTGACACGCTTCCCCCCCCTCCCCCTCCTTGGTCTTCGGCCAACAGTAGCATAGTTTCCACCGGCACCCTGTTGGCTAACGGCACCGGAGGCAGTCGTTGTTAACCCGGGCCGCGACCGATCCGGTATGGAAGTCATGTTATGAATCCGCATATTTGATTTGGCACAGTTTTTACGCCGGATGCCCTTCCTGACGCAACCCTCACCATTTACCCGGGCTTGGGACCGGCACTAGGACTACACTGGCTTGTGGGCCCCGTGGCTGGTTTGGCAATGGGACTGAATAAAATGCCTAAATTCAGTGATTAGGAGGTGTGACCCAATACTTTTGTCCATGTAGCATAGCAGTGGTTGTCAAGCTTTGGCGTGGAATTCCTAATGGAGCATAGAGCCACTGCCGATGGGGCTCAAAAGATTGAGGAAATAATAAAGTGAAAATAATAACTACATAATAATAAATATTTAATGAATATTATTTAGGGAAAATAACAGCTTGGTAATGCTATCGTGATGATCATTTAAATTCTTGAATACTTTTTTGTTAACGACTGATAAAATTTTGTGTGGTTGGGGCATGCCAGTAAATCTTTGAAGATGCTTAATAACCTTTCGAGTAAGATTTTATCACATACGTACAGGAACACTCTATAACTTGTGAATTTTCTCTGCAACTAAACCGAAGTCTTGCAATCTTTTGCCTTTTCCAACTTTCGCTGCTACTCAGGCATACAGAGGCATGTGTATGTCTGTGTAGATAAAGATACCAACAAATCTCTGGATGAACACGACTGTGAAACACCTCCTCCAACCACAGCGCTTCACACAACCTGTCAACTTCCACCCTGCCCCCCCAGGTTGGGTTCATACTCAACTTTCTTCACACTGACATACACATACAGCTCAGCACAAACAGTACATATGAATAATTTACTGTTTTACAGATGGAGTGCAGGGAAGTTTGGGCCTTGTAGTGCTTCCTGTGGCGGTGGAGAAAGAGTGCGTCCTATAAGATGCATTCAGAAAAATGGCTCTGATGTGGTAACGGTTCCAGATTCCGAATGCCCGCCTGATACTGCTCCACACACTGTTGAAAAATGTAACCCACAGCACTGTCCTGCGAGGTACGAAGTCTTGGTTCTCTGACAGCATAGTAGAAGAGTTTACATTGTTATTGTTCTGTCTCCAAAAGAGTTTTTTCCCCCTATGTGTGTTCACAGATGGCATGTATCAGAGCCAGGGAACTGTTCAGCAATTTGTGGGCCAGGTGAAGCAAAACAGATTGTGTCATGTGTTCGGCCTGAAGCTGGTGTGAATGTTGAAGTCGATCACAGCTTTTGTTCAAAGCAGATTAAACCACCAGATTCTGTGCCCTGTGTGGTAGATGTGTGCCCCATTGGGTGGGAATCTAAGCGAGAGGTAGAATCAAAAATAACCTAAATCCCATTGTCCTTTAAAAATGCGAAGCATATCAACAAACACTGTCTTTCTTGACCAGGAACAACCCATTCTAAAGTTTGGTTTATTACCGCGCTCTAGTCAGCCTCCTGTGTATGTGTGGAGCCCTATTATTAGTCAGTGTTCAAAAACCTGCGGCAATGGTAAGTTTAAAAAATGTTTTAAAAGTCATCCTTTACTCAGAAACAACACTGTCGTCTTTGATGTAGTAACTCACATCCCATTGGTTATGTGTTGTAGGAACCCTACAGGTGTGGTTTTCTTGTGTGGACCACCAAACCAGACTTGGAGTGCCTGACTTTCACTGCGATGCCTCTACCAAACCTCATCCTCAGTCTGAGATATGCAATGCTTCACCTTGCCCTCCCATGTGGGACACTATATTACACATGCATATACTGTAGGACAAGTAGGACACAGCTATTAAAATAAAAATTTTAAAATTAAAGCAGTATCTTTCTTTTAACAACCAGATGGCGCTCAAAGCAAGGAGTCTGCAGTGTTACATGTGGAGGAGGGGTAGCCAACAGGGTGCTGTACTGTGCTCGAGAAGTTGAAGGGGAGGAGGTGGTCGTGGAAGATTCAGAGTGTAGTGACTTTCCCAAACCCACAGCAGTGGTTTCATGTAACACCCACAGTTGCCCCGCAAGGTAAAATCACACAAATGCACATCTGAAATCAATTTCTGCAAAAGTAAAATCATCTCACCGTGACTGCTACTTGTCCAGGTGGAAAGTATTCAGGACATTACCCTGCTCTGTCTCCTGTGACCTGGGTGTAGCTCAGAGGATTGTGTCTTGTATCCAATTTATCCACGGCAAGGAGAGTGTGGTGGCAGAGGAAAACTGCCGCGCAGCTGTCAAGCCAGCCACAACAGTGCCCTGCTTGGTGCAAGTGTGCACCTTCCGGTGGGAGGTGAAGCCGTGGAGCCAGGTACATATCACAGGAGAAAGATAAAGTGGATTATGAAGAGATTAGATTTGAATGGTTAATATAAAGCTACAATACGTGTGCAAGTTATTTTAATCTGTTCTGCTGAATACTGGTTATTATTAATTAATGCCCATTTATGCACATTGTTGCTGACATCATGACATGTGTTGTTTTACTCTTAAAGTGTTCAGTACCCTGTGGATATGGAATCCAGTCCAGAGCCGTGTCCTGCATGGGCCCTTCTAAGCCAGAGCCCCTCAGTCCCTTATTTTGCATGCACATGCCTAAGCCAATTACCATCCAGGGCTGTTATATGGGCACCTGTAGAGCTGTGCTGTCCACATCAGGTCTGGAATCTGACACGCCCACTCTTCTGCCTCCCACTCTGAGCCATGAAGACACAAGACAGCACCATAAGGGCCAACTACCTCCTAGTCCAACAGAGGCCATCACCATCCCAATGACCACCACAACAACCACTTCAACTCATAAACCAAGTTAGTAGGCATATAGATTTTTAAGAGCTTGTCAAGATCTGAAGGTATATTATTATAACAGTGTCTGGTCTTCTCCAGGTCCATGTGGACAGCTACTGCTGGAGGAATCAGGCACAGTGGATTTGACTGATGTGACCAGTCGCTGTACAGTATCCATAGGTCGACCCCTCGATGAGGTCATTCACATTAGAGTGGTATCCAGCTCCCTGGACTGCAAAAAAAGTAGGTTTTATTTATTATGTAACAATGCTACTTCCTATGTAAAGGCTACAACAGAAAAGAAAATGTAACTCTGTGCATGTGTTTTTACAGAGGAGAATGTGGCATTTTTTGACCGCCTGGCATTTATGAGGAAATGTACGCATGTGGCAGGTAGTGAACTGACCACCAGAACCAATGTCCTGCTGGTGCGTCAAAATCTGCTCACTCCAGGGAACGGGGTTGTGTTTATGTACAGTTCACAGAAAAATATTAAGAGGATTCACCATCACGGTAAGACAGCTTAAATGGTTATCACATGGAATTGGCCCATATGTATTTTAAAACATCCCAATAGAAAGGCTTATAATTATTGAAAGTGGATCCTTCATTTGCTTTTTGAATGGATGCAGCAAGTGTTGGAGCCCACTAAAAGATAAAGGTTTAAAACTGCATTAGCAATGATGAAGTATGAAGTAGTGGGAATACTAGCACAGTCTAAAGTAATCAAAAACAAAAACCCAAAAAATACATTAGGTCTATAAGTTTTTGGGCAATGACATATTTTTTGTCATTTTGTCATTCTGGAGTTGATTCCAAGAGATGAACTTGTTTTTGGTGTCTTTTCACTGGAATTCCATACCAGTGCAAGTGGAGGATACTATTATTTGTCTGAAAATTAAAATAAACCTATGAGCGAGATAGTTGAAACTTTAGGAATTTCCAAATCAACAATATAAAGCATTCTTAATAAAAAGATGGAATGAACAGCCCAGCTCAGTAACAACAAAAGGCCTGGACGGTCACAGAAGACAATTAAAGTGGATGATCGCAGAATTCTTTCCTTGCTTGAGAAAAACTCCTGAATATTGTTTAGCCAAGTTGAGAAAACTCTCAAGGAGGTAGGTGTATGATTGTTAAGTCTACAAGGAATGTAAATACAGAGGATTTTCAACAAGATACAAACCACGGGTTACCTCAGAACAGGAAGGCCATGCAGATTTTGCCAGAAAACATCTAAAAGATCCTGCCCAGTTCTGAGAAAAAAAATTCTTTGGATAGATAAGCCCAAGATTAACTTGTACCAGAATGATGGGAAGAGTTCAAATATAAAACAAGGTGGAGGAAATGTTATGATATGGAAAAATATGGCTGCCAGTGGAACTGGATTACTAATGTTTATTGATGACGTGACTGCTGACAGAAGAAACAGGATGGATTCTGAAGTGTAGAGGGTTATGGTCTGTTCAGATTCAGTTAAATGCTGCAAAAATAATCAGATGTCCCCTCACAGTGTAAATGAATAATGACCCAAAGCATACTGCAAAAGCGACCCAAGAGGCAACACAATGGGATATTCTTCAGTGGTCAGTCACCTGACAAACTTGAAGGCAGAGAGACCCACAAACAAACAGCAACTGAAGGCAGCTGCAGTAAAGGCCCGGCAGAGCATCTCAAGGGAGGGAATAAGACAGTTGGTGATGTCCATGGGTTCTAGTCATTAACTGCGAAGGATTTTCATACAAATATTAAAAGAAATCCTTTTATTTAAAATTCTGTTAGATTGTTACTCTTGAGCCTCTGAAAAAAGAAATTTGTGTAAAAAAAAAAAAAAATCACTGTAATTCCTAAACAATAAATGCAATTCTTTTGTTAAACCCTTGAAATAGAGCTGAAAGTCTGCACTTCAATAACCTCTTGATTCTTTATTTAAAATCCACTGTGTTGACGTATACAGGCAAAAATTGCAAAAAATTTCATTGTCCAAATTCTTATCACCCTAACTGTATTCTTTGTTGTTACTGATGAAGAGTGAACTGTTCAATAAGATTTTCAACTGCATATGTTGTTTTTTTTTTTGTTTTTAAATTATACCTCCTATACATCTGCCAGGCGGGTGAGGAGGGTGTGAAATTCTGGCTATGAACAATCAATTCACACCTGTAATACTCCTCAATGGGCAATTGTAAATTGGCTTCAATTGTAACTGCACTGAAATGAATATAGACTGCTGGTGATAACTTGATTGAATATTCCTCATATATGCCCCTCAGATTGCGACATTCAACTGTTCTCCCCCAGCGGTGTCTTTGAGAATCCAATAACATCCGACTCTAACCATACCTGTCGAGTGCTCATCAATGCCCCTCCCTCAGTGAAGATCAGAATTCAAGCGCTACACATAGGATTAGTATTCAACGCCACCAACTCTCAGTCTACATACATTATGGTGTGAACAAGCTCTCCAACACGTTCTTGATTCAGTATGCTGCATACTTAATAGGAAAAACAGTGCACAAGTGTACCCACTGCAATATTCTTGTGTTTCTTGTTTTAGATCCGGGACATGGATGTCTTAAAGACCAATGTGTTTAAAGGCCACCAGCTGTTTCACTGGCACTCGTCTGGAAATATGGCTGAGATTGAATTTCATGGAGGCTACCTGCATTCCAAAGGGAGCTTCAGAGCTGAATATTCATTTATGCGTCTTTGATACTAGATCTTAACTACATTGAGAGGATTTTGATTAATTTGTGAAACATTTCTCTTTTGTGACAGCAATTAGCTTCTACACTGTTGTGTAGAGGGAGTTAAAGAGATAGTATGCAGCCGTTATCAGCTATATTATGTTTGTAAACATTTAAATTTGGCCCCTCCTCCACGGCTTTACAAAGCAAAAGGGAGCAGCGGTACTCAAGCAAACTAAAAAGGTGTAAGATGAAAAGGAGCTGTGTTAACAAGAAGAAAGCTGTGAATCAAATAGCTGTGAAATGAAATGTTATTTGTGATAACGTGCCTGCTTCACAGCAGTTTTGTTCTAAAGCACAACCGTGAAGGGAGGTGCTGCATTGCTGGGTTTTGTGTGAATCAACCTGAAAAGCATGCTCCCACGATGGCTGCTGTTGCTGTTCTCTTCTGTATTTGTGTGGCTCAGGCCAAACAGACAGACATCTGCAGCTAGTTACACATCCATAGCACAGAGAGCAGAGAAGGGAGACAGAGATAGTAATGCACCCTGTTCTACATTTTTATCCTGCCTTTACACGCTGAGTGTTATTAGCTACAGACTACACACCCACTACACAAAGGTTACACCCCCGAAATAAGAAGAAAATGCATAATAACAGACAGAAGGCTGTGTCCCTGCAGATATATTTACCACCACACAGTTCTTGTGGGTCATAATTCTGTACATTCTATTTTAGGAAAATCCAGCATATTGTACCTTTAAGTAAGATTCTTTTTTCATTTAACTGTTGTACCCATGTGCAAATTGCTTTGACCTAAAATAAATAATCAACAAACCAACGCACTCAAAACTCTACATTAAACGAAGAGAGTTATTCATAAGATCGCACTCAGAACTGCTTAAGTATAAAAAAAAGGATAGAGTTTTATACTATTACAATTCATACACACACATATACCTATATATATATCTTGAAGGCAGTGCATTGACAGTCACTCATTATGCCTCCCACAACTCTTTTGGAAATAGGTTTCCCCTTAGCTCCAACACACTCAGTACATTGTACTGTATGTATGCATCTGTGGTTCAGTTCCAGCGTCCATACACCATGCCAGGTTCCTGTGTGGGATCACTGCTTGGCTGTAGATGTGTCTTCCAAGAGAGCTCTCATGTCCAACAGTGCTTCCTCTACAGCCTGGGAAAAGTTGGCAGCATGTGTCTCCTCACAGCTGTTAAAGGCTGTGATGGCGATGTTGATGTGCTCATCCGTGGGATTGTAACACACTCCATAGCCATCTGGCACCATTGGACCAAAGCACATCACACAGTCTGTCTTGGAGCCAACCTGGACATCGAGACAGAGGGATGAGGGCAAATATACAAGTAAACAAATATGACAACACATATTCGTTTGCTCAGTAATAACAGACTGTGGGTTTTCTTAGATGCAAATATACCTGGCTGGTGGAGAGATTATAATGATGAGCCACAGCATAAGAGGTGTCCATAAATATCTCAGGTATAGAGGTCAGGTCTTCAATACTTTGCCTCTTGAGCCCAAGGAGGTGTCTGTCTATGGCCTGTCCATGAATTGCCTGGAAAAGAAAAGGTGAATGTGTTAGGCTGACATTAATCAAATAGTTAAAAAACATTTTTTTAAATTGATGTACTCCAGTGCTTACATTGTATGTGTTTTCTTTATGCGTTTGAATGGCCTTCTGCAGCAGTGCCAGCTTCTCTGAGCTCTATTGGGAACATTTACTGTTCAGTCTTACACGTTGTGCTCAGCACATCTATGATGAAATGGTTTTAACTGTACCTGTTTAGTTGGGTCTTGCATTGCCTGGACAAATTTAAACGAGTCTACAGAAGTTGAGCGGATTGCATCTGTTCGCCCATATTTGAACATTCTTAAGGAGGCACTCTCATAAGTTGTGCAGCAAACATTATATATCCTGAGTTGAAAAATGCACAAAAAGTGCATCATAAAGTGCACTCAAAGTCTATGTGACACAGGATTTTTGATTACAAGAAAGGATTTCCTACCTGAAGTAGGCAAGCTGAAGAGCCATTTGTACAAAGGCATCTGGACTGAGCTTATGTTGCTTTGGCACATTTTTCCCAAAATGAGAAAACACGAGCACCTTCACATCCAAGTCATGCACCATTCTGATGAAACCAAGAAAAGAGAGAGCTACAAAAAATGCTACAAAAACAAAAATATCCATTTTGACTGCACAGCATAACATACATGTTCATATTTTGCTTGGCCTTCTCAATGTCTCTCTTCACCTCAGGTGTAATGTTAAAACGCAGTTTCTGAGGCATGGCCAGGGGAATCATGGGAGAGCGGATGAATTCAGTCCTCTGCCTGTTGAGAAAACATGACCCAATGAGTCAATGTGAGTTCATTCAAAAACAAGAAAAGCACTCATCTAAAAGCGGAAATAAACTTACATGTATTTAACAACGTAATCGATGAGAAACACAATGGGTGGACCCTCAGCAGGTGCATGTTCATACACCAGTCCACATGTACCGTCTTCACCAACAATGAACTGAGGATGATTTGCAAGTACATTCAATTTCTCGAGTATTACCAGTCCTATTTATTATTTTAGATCCTTAAGTTATTTCGTTCTCTTAAACTCACCTGTAATGTCTTATCGAACCAGCGATTGCCACTGTTCCAGCGAGCTCCACCTCCATGCAGCATCTGGGCAGCTACTCGACTCAAATACAGCTCATCAGACACCCGTGGCATTGGGGCATCCAAACAAACTGTAAAAATACTTTTCTGTATTGCACGGACCGACTCCTTATTCGTCTTATCTGAGAAGAAACAAAAGGAAAACGTGGATCAAAAATTTTCTAAAACGTATGCTTTCTTTCTACACTGTGTGCACAATTATTAGGCAAGTTGCATTTTTGAGGATTAGTTTTATTATTTAACAACAGCACTCTTGATCAATCCAAACCGTTAATATACCACAAACCTGAACATTTAAGAAAGTGAGGTTTTGGAATTTGTATGAGAATATCTGTGCGCACACATTTATTAAGCAACTACGAGTGTTTTATTATTGTGTATTATTAGTGTTATTATTGAATTACTACACAACTAAAAAAATATTCCCATCTCACTTGTTTATTTTTATCTGTTAAAGTGGGAATAATAACTCAAACTTTACAAATAAACATTTCTCACATTTCAAGAGATAAATCAGTGATAATTTATCACCACCCTTCTCTTTAGTAATACTAAAAAGTCTTCCATCCATGGCGTCTAAGTTTCTTGATCTGTTGGCCATCAACTTTTTGTGCAGCAGCAACCACAGCCTCCCAGACACTGTTCAGAGAGGTGGTTGTTTTCCGTCACTGTACATCTCATGTTTAAGAAGGGCCCACAAGTTCTCAATAGGGATTAGGTCAGGTGAGGAAGGGGGCCATATCATTAGTCTTTCAACTTTAAGGCCTTCACTGGCTAGCCACGCAGTGGAGTACTTTGATGCATGAGATGGAGCATTGTCCTGCAGACTTGAAAGATGCAGACTTTTTCCTGTTACCACTGCGTGAAGAGAGCGTCTTCTAGAAATTGGCAGCAGGTTTGTGAGTTGAGATTGAGTCCATCTTCAACACGAAAAGGTCCAACAAGCTCATCTTTAATATTTCCAGCCCATACCAGTGCCCCATCTCCACTTTGCTGGCGCCTGAGTTGGAGAGGAGCTCTATGCCCCTTGCTGCTCAAGCAACAGGCCCATCCACCTGGTCCATCAAGAGTCACTGTCATCTCATCAGTTCATAAAACCTTTGAAAAGACCATCTTCAGATATTTCTTGGCCCAGACTTGGCGTTTCAACTTGTGTCTTGGTCAGTGGTGGTCGGGTTTCAGCCTCTCTTACCTTGGCCATGTACCTGAGCACTGAACACCTAGTGCTTCTGGACACTCCAGGTAGTTTGCAGTTCTGGAATATGACAGCACTGGAGGATAATTGGTTCCTGGTAGCTACCTGTTTGATTCTTCTTAAATCTTTGGGAGTTAATTTTCGTCTTCTTCTATCAACACGTTTCTTGCAACCCTTTTGGGTATTTGCAACAAAACAGTTGATGGTTCTGTGGTCACGTCCTAATACCTTGGCAATTTCAAGAGTGCTGCATCCCTCTGAAAGATTTTTTTTATAGTTTTTGACTTTTCAGAGTCTGTTAGATCTCTTTTCTGGCCCATTTTGCCTGAGGAAAAGAAGCTGCCTAATAATCGCGCACACCTGATATAGGGTGTTGATCTCCTAAGGCCACCCTCTCCCCCATTACACAAATGTACATCACATCGTATAACAGGCATTCAAGTTTATACAGCTTGGAGTTGGAAAGTAAGCATAAAAATGACGATATGATCAAAATATTTGCCTAATACTTGCCTAATGATTTTGCAAGCAGTGTAGAGAGTACATCTTGCTGATATTGTGGTTTTCCTATTTATTGCTTACCCTTAATCAGGTTATTATAGGCTTTTCCCCAGGTGTTGCGGTGCTGTGATGTAAGGATGCCAATCGGTTCTTTGTTAGTCTGCAAAGAGGAGTTCCAAATCTTCTCCAGCTGCATGTAAATCTGATCCACTGTTAGTGGGGTGCTGTCGCTGTTGTACACATCTAGGACAAAGAACTGTGGAAGACAAGCCAAGATTATTTAGCTCTAGATCTTTTTTCATAATGACATAAAAATCAGATGCTATAGAAATGTCATGCTGAAGTATTGAGCACAAAATCAGCAGCAGCAGTGCCATCTAGAGTACCTGGAAGTTGTGGACCACGGTGATGTGAGTTGGAGGTGTTTTCCCTATGGCGTGATTTACAACAGTGTCTCTCTTTGGTCCAGGAATACGACAGGAAGAGAGAATCTGATAATACTGGTCCATGCACAGTGGCTTCCCACTCAAATACTCTACAGGCAGAGTATGACTATGGCACAGAACCTAGTATTACTCATTTTCAGTTTGAAAAAACAGTTGTACGTCATGGTAATAATGAGCTTATTGTTACAACAGGACAACGATTGTATCGAGTTCAAGCAAACTCACGTGTCAATCATTTTTTTAAATTCCAAAACTCCTGCAATTAGTTTGGCGGCAAACCTACAAAAAAAAGACATCATATTACTGATCTACATACAATCAGTGTATGTATGTATGTATGTATGTGAAGGGCGCACAGATGTAACAAAATCGGTCATGAACTCTCAATGGAAACAGACACAGGTAAATGTCAATGCATTTGACCTAAAAGTAAAAACAAGCATTGGCTTCACTAGAGTATCATATATTATACACATAGATTTTTATCATTGTTACTGTCATTATTCATTACATCTCTATAGTGTCACTGTGTTCACTGCATATCCCATGGGTCACAGTAGTCAAAAACAGCTGAGCAATGGTATGAGAAGCCCCGGGGCTTTAAATAGCCAGCATGTGGAGGGAAGACTGTTCAAAGGTCAGCTCAAAATGAGCTTGTACTGTAACTTCAACACTAAGTAAATCACTTTTGAAAACAGCTTAATGACTGCACTTATATTCAGACAATTAAGCTTTGTAAAGTGGTACTGCTGGAACCCAGCAAAGTTACAGCATGCACCAGAAGTACAGGCTTGTGTTTTATGTGATTGTAGCGCTATGATTAGTAAGATAAGTAGTTTGGATACTGTGAGTGCATGTTGTTTTCTCACCTCATTTGTCCTTGCCGATCGTGAAAGTGCATTCGGGGCAGTACTACTCCAGGGCTGGTGTAAACTGCCACTGGCATACGGCAATCCAGGTAGGCCGACTGCATCCACCATTCTGACAGCTACATAGATAGAACACTAGTCAGACAGCAGGATGTAGTATTTCTCAATATACTGCTCCATACATATACATCAATTCAATTTTATTTATATAGCACCAATTCACAACAAAAATCGCCTCAAGGCGCTTTACACTGTAAGGTAAAGACCCTACAGTATTAGAGAGAAAACCCCAACAATCTGATGATCCCCTATGAGCAAGCACTCAGCGACTGTGGGAAGGAAGAACTCCCTTTTAACAGGAAGAACCCTCCAGCAGAACCAGGCTCAGGGAGGGGCAGCCATCTGCCTCGACCGGTTGGGGGTGAGGAGAGAGAGAAGATAGAAAGGAGAGCAAAGAGAAACACAGACTATGGGAAAAAAAGACAACATTTAACATGTAATACAGCAAAAGATTTGCATTACTTCCTTAAAAAGCCAAACTGAACATGTATTCAGTGTATCCAATTACAAGGACATAGATTCAAGCTGGGCGGCTTCTCTCAACCCTGATACATAACATGGAATTAAATCCAAAAACCTACCCAGTTATCCGTCTTGCGTGCCCGACGTTCCAGTCCTTTTTGAAGTCTTTCGCCTACACCGCCCTTGAGGAACTCCTGTACAACCTTCCTGGTGTGTTCCAGCTCCTCCTCGCTTACAATGGGCTCCAGAGCTGCAAGGTAGCGCTCACATGTTTGCTTCAAGGGTGGCACAGGTAGCTTTGGTAAACCCTCTTGGTGCACCAGGGACCTTACTAGGACCTGGGTTACTGGTCTGACCAGACGACATGGCTTCACCATACCTGGCCGCAGCTAGAAGACAATAAACCACTGAGTAAAAACCCTCTTCTGCCATTACACATAACCAAGACTGCATATCTGAAAAAAAAATATACAGTACCGTGCAAAAGTCTGGATCCACCCGTCATTTTTTTATGTTTTGTTAGGAAAATGGGAAATAGGTGCAATGACTTATTGAAACGTGTGTTGAAACATAAATGGAAATCCAGAACTTGAAAGTCAATATTTAGTATGGCCAACACAGCCTGAACTATAATTTCTTTAAGAAGTTTTCAGGAATAGTTCTCCAGGTTTCTTGAAGTACATTCCAAAGCTCTTTGATGTTGGCTGCCTTTTTTCCATTCTCTGTCAAGATGATCCCACACTGCTTCAATAATGTTGTGGTCCAGGCTCTGGGAACGCTAATCTATGGTTGACAGTGTTCAGGCTTTTTAACTACATTAGCAGTGTGTTTAGAATCCTTGTCATAGTGAATAATGAAGCCATTGCCAATCAGAAGCTTTCCAGATGCCATTGTATGGTGGATAAAAACTGACAGTACTTCTGCATTCTTGATTCCATCAGTTTTTACAAGATCCCCAACATCACTGGTTGAAATGCAGTCCCAAACCTTAACAGAACCCCCACCATGTTTTACAGGTGGCTGTAAACACTCACTTTTGTACCCGTCTCCTGACCTCCTCCGTACACATTAACAGTGAGCCGAACTAAAGTTTTAAATTTAGATTCATCACTCCATAAGACCTGTAGTCACTGATTCTTGGTCAAATTATTATGTCATTTAGGAGCATTTTCTCAGCCCTCTTCTACCTGCTTCCCTTCCTTACGAATGGCTTCTTGCCAGTCACCCTTCCAATAAGATCATTTCTGATGAGGTTTCAGTGAAGAGTACTTGGATCTAATGGCCAATGCATCTTTCAGGTCCTGTGTCAGGGTCTTTGCTTGATTTTTTTTTTCTATTTCTTTAGCCGTAGATCATTTTTTAGGCCTGCCACTTCTTCTTTTGTCCCCCACTTCTTTTAAGGACACACTGCACAAGATGCCGAGATATGCCGAGTCTTTGGCTAATAGCGCTCTGGTAATCACCTTGTAGGTTCAAAACTACTTTGTTATGCCTGTCAAACTGTTTTATCTTTGGCATTTTTCATAGACAACTACAGAAATAAAAACAAATTTTGTGTTTTTGCAACAGGCTGCTAGCAACAAAGTGTGTATAGATACAATTTTAAACGGGTTCTTTGCTAAGTTGTCTGTTATGTTTGGACACAAAACTGGTTCATCCCTTGTGTTAGGTGCCTTTTGTATGTTTGTATGCTTCATAGGTCAGTGTTAAGTGGCTTAACAAACAAAAAACACCCCTTCAAAAATGATCAGGTACAAGGATTGGATTAAAAATTAGTTATAAAGCAGCCAATCTCCAAAAAAATCTTTGAAAGCCATTCATAAAGCCTGGAGAACAATTCCTCAAGATCACTTTAAAAATTACAAGTAAGTCTAAAGCAAAATATAAATACACCAGAGGTGACTCAAGACTTCTGCACAGTGTTATAGAAAGTCTAGAAAATGTCATGGTTGTTTGAAGTGTTTCAACAGACTGTAAAACTATAAACAGCTCACTGCATTCATATAAAAATGTAAATACTGAAATGCGATCTTGCTGATAATCTGATGAGTTAAACCACTAGATTAATTGAATCTCATAAACCTCAAGTGTCAACATGTTGTTATGTTTATGCAATCCAAGACTGGAATCATAAATGGCATACAGGTTTAAGCAAGAACTAGATTCAGCGTTGTGAACAATTTTAAATAATTTAGACATGAATATACTTTACAGTAAGATGACCTGGTCCATGCAAACGGACACCAAAACAACTGAATGAAGCAGCTATAATATTTGGACCCACTGGTGTAGGCTCTGACAGCTTAAAAATAGGTTGACACAGCTGAACCTTCGGATCATAGCTAGGGTGACCAGATGTCCCTCTTTAAGTGGGACTGCACTGCATTTTTATCCTTTGTCTCCCTGTCCTACATATTGATAAAAATCTCCGACATTTTAACCCTAGTCCTGCCAGCTATAAAACCAGGTAGATGACCGGCAGTGAATGAAAACACCGGAAGTGATCAATATACAGACAACCACCAGTACACAAAATTTATCTGGGATATCAATATATTGAGG
>VUQH01041115.1:0-10149 GCA_015106775.1 Etroplus canarensis
GCCACTCCAGAACCAAGATGGTGCTTGTTCCCCTGTGATTGTCCATGTTCTGACCCGGTATTCGGGTGTTCGGATGTTGTGGACGCCGGGACGGTGGTGTTCGTGTTCGAAAGTCGGAGGTTCGAGGACGACCAGACGCCGTTGTAGCTCCGTCCACGGACGAGGCTAACTGACGATCCGGCGGCGTTGTTTTTTCATAACCTGCCGGGCAGCGTCCAGGAACCAAAGTTTTTGGGGAAGAGGACATCGCGGGCGGGGTGTTGTGCTGGGCCGGAGGCTGGCCCTGGCCGGCCTGCACCACTCTTGTATGGGGCACCGGGTCCTGGGGGAACGCTATGTCATTTCACTGTGTATTTTATATGTAGTTGAAATGACAATGAAGTAATCTAATCTAATCTAATGTTTATGTGCTCCAATACTTTTGTTCGTACAGCGCACGAGGAGATTCATAAGAATTAATCACACTTTGCTTACATGTGTGCAACATTTTGCAATATTTATACACCCTGCTCACTTTCATTTTGGGACCATAAGGAGTGTTATTTTGCTATTTGATCTCCCCACAGGTGCATTGTGTAAGTATTGATTATATTACTCCTTCCTTAGCAGCAGCTGGAGCTTGCCCTGTTGTGGGTGTGAAGATATTCAAATTTCCATTTCTTCCCGAGCACTTTATGGACTTCTTACCCATGTTGGCTCAAAAGATGATGGAAGAAGGAGAAAAAGGCTTATGCTTGTATTTATGTAAGAAAGTTACCAAAAACTGAAAAATAATTTAAGCTTTATAGAAAACTGGCTTTTTCAGGGATTAGGAAATTGCTTAACTTAGACCTTTCCTGCCTCAATGGAACTAAATTAAGCCGTGGAAACTAATTCAAACAATTCCTACAGGTGCCCTAACTTTTGTTGATTACTTACAAACTTTCTGCACTGAAGCGGGCCTGAAACAAACCCAATTACCGATGTATTATTGGAATAAAACTGTACTACAGACAGTAGCACTATATGTTGAGGCCTGAACTGTGAATAAAAGTCGAGTAAGAAAGGAAAACGAGTCTGTTTTCTGGGGTTTCGTCCTACAGCAAGACGACGACCGAAAACATAAGAGGTTAAATACAAGCAGATCAGAGCCAAATGGTGGAAGAACAGCAAGGTCTGTAGACTTAAACCCCTTCAAGTTTGGGATGGACTGGACAGAAGGAGAAGCAATCTTCAAGTGAATGACTGATGAATATGAATGAATATTGGCCACCGACACGTTACAGATACATAAGCTTTAATAACATCCCATTCCAAATCCATAGGCATTAATATGGAGTTGGTCCATCCGTTGCAGCTGTAACAGCTTCCACCCTTCTGGGAAGGTTTGCTACATGATTTCTGGAACGTGTCTGTGGGAATTTGTGCCCATTCATCCAGAAGAGCATTTGTGAGGTCAGACGCTGATACTGGATGAGAGGTTCACGCTCTCTGTTCTAGTTCATCCCAAATGTGCTGGATGGGGTTGAGATCGGGGCTCTGTGCGGGTCAGTCAAGTTTTTCCACACCAAATTCACAGTTGATGGCACAGTCACGCTGGAACAAAAAAAATTGTTCCTGCAAAGTCAGAAGCGTAGAATTGTCCACAATGTGTGGGTAAGATTTCCTTCAGTGGGACTAAGCTGGTGTAATACAGGCAGCGAACTGATGTTCTCCTGGCACTTGTCAAACCCAAACTTGTCTGTCAGACTGCCAGATAGAGCGTGATTGGAACTGCTGAAACACGACTTGTGGAGCGACCAGAGTCCAGTGGCGGCACGCTTTACACCACTCTGTCTGATGCTTGGCATTGCGCTTGGTGATGTAAAACTTGCATGAATCTGTTTGGCCTCTTTATATCGACCCATTCTGCCAGATAGAGAAGCTTGATTTGTCACTCCACAGAACACGTTTTCACTGCTCCAGAATCCAGTAGTGGCATTCTTTAGGCCTCTCCATCCAACGCTAACCATTGTGCTTGGTGATGTAATTCTCGCGTACAGTTGCTTGGCCATGGAAACCCATGCAATTAAGCTCCTGGCGCACAGTTTTTGTGTTAATGTTGCTACAAGAGGAGGTTTGGAAATCTGCAGTTATTCAGTCAGCAGTTGGCAACCCCACTCTGTAACTTTACGCGGTCTCCCACTTTGTGGTGGAGTTTCTGTGGTTCCTAAACGCTTCCACTTAGCAATCAAAGCAGCCCTCTGTCAAGGCCCTAGATCTCAATGCTGAAGAACCCTTTTAAAAACTCCTGCATCCAGCTCCAGAGCAACTTCGAAATTTAATCACTTTTACGTTGGGCCAAGCCCCACCTCCAGGGAAATTTTCATGCAAATTTGCACATTAGTTTTTGCGTGATCCTGCTAACAGACACACACGAGCAGGTAAACGAACCGAATCAAAAACAGTGGTTGTTGTTACCTCCTTGGCGGTGGTAACAACAACCACTTACAGCTGAATCATCGAATGTGTAGGAGGGAAGAAATTTCACCAACTGATCTGCTGCAACTGTGGCATCCAATTACAACACCATGCTTGAGTTCAGGGGGCCCTTTGGAATGGCCCGTTCTTTCACGAATTGTCTGTGAAGGCTGACTGCGTGGCTAGATGCTTGATTTTATGCACCTGTGGCAAAGGGACTGAATGACACACCTAAATTCAACAATGAAGGGGTCCAGCTTGTCCGCTTTAATTTTGATTTAAAATAAACGCTACAAGTGCGTTCAGCTCTTGAATGAGTCAAAAATGTCGGTTGAATTTAGGCTTTAAGTGCAGAATTTAAATAAAATATGGGCAAATGCATGGCAACACAGGGAGCTTGATCTGTTGCCTCACAACAAGAGGGTTGTGGGTTTGAATCGACTGGCCGGCTGGGGCCTTTCTTTGTGGAGCCTGCATGTTCTCCCCGTGCTCACATGGGCTCACTCCGGGTACTCCAGCTTACTCCCACAGTCCAAAGACATGCATGTAAGGTTCATAGGTGACTCTAAATTGGTCATATGTAGGTGTGATTGGCAGTCTGTCTCCATGTGTGACCTGTCCAGTATGTACCCCACAGCTCACCCCACGACCGTTGGGATAGGCTCCAGCCCCACTGTGACCCAGTTCATAACAGCAAGGTTTTTTTTACATTTTAAAGTGAAGACTCTGCAGTATGAAGGCTCGGACAACCCCCTTTGAGGAAGCATTTGGAGACAGCGTGGAGGTAGAACCCTCTTTTAACAGAAAAGGCTAACATTTTGGACACATTGGGGACGGAGGACAAGGCAGAGGGGAGCGCCGGGAATCAGAATATTCAACTGGCAATAAAATATGTCTTGAAAATTGGCTTCAGAAGCACTGAGCATGATTTTCAGGTTCATGTGTAGCCCTGTGTCCTGTTACAGGTGCTGCACAAGAGTTTAAACAAATGTTTGCTTTGGTAAAAGTTTTAATGCTACTTAAAAAACTTAATAATGCACAAGTTGAATAATCAAAATATATGCATAAGTACCAAAAGCAAACTCATTATGCAGGGTGGCACTTTTCAGAATCATATACATGATTAATTGGATTATAATTCTGGATTATTGATGCGCATCACTGTAATATTGCTGTTGTTGATGATTTTAATTGCTTCATATACTGCTGGGTATCTTGAGCAATAACAATACAATTTATCAGTAAAATTATAAGTAGCTTTGCAGTAAATAATAAGGAGTAGACAGAAAGTAGACGAGTAGAAACAGAAAGGAGTATAATATAGAAATTCTCTATGAAGTACACTAAACCTGTACTTCATTACAGTACTTCATTAACTACACAAACTGATCAGAATGGCTAGCTCTGTGCTATGTTCTCCTCTGAGCCTTTGGAGTTGGTTGTGGAAAGGAGGATGCTGCAGAAACTGTTAAATATACTGGAGAACATCTCCCATCCTCTCCTCAGCCTGCTGGTCAAACAGCTTCAGTAAGAGGCTCCTTCAGCTCCGCTGTGACAAAGAGTGACATAAGAGGTCATTCCTGCCAGCAGCCATAAGTCTGTACAATGACTTTCTGACAGTAAGGTGTGACAGTACCGAGACCAATTTTACCAACATTACATTCACATTACATTGCTATCTATCTATCTATCTATCTATCTATCTATCTATCTATCTATCTATCTATCTATCTATCTATCTATCTATCTATCTGCTTGAGTAAATGTACTCAGTTGCATTCCTGCTACTCTGATGTATGCTCTTATCCAGCTAAACTGGGTGTTGCAAGATTGATTACTCTGGTCCAGTGGCATTTGTTGGCAGTCATGTTCCATATGGAGCCAGTGCCATCCCATAGCCCCACCTCTGCTCCCCTAGACACACCCCAGGATAAGACGGAGCACAGAGACCTTCTGGAAGGTGTACCGAGGGAGTCCGGGGCCATTCTCCCATGGACTTGTATGGAAACTTTGCAACCCTCTGCTGGCCATGAGAAAGAATGCAGGATTGAGGCACTTCCATCCAATTTTTCATGAACAATTTTGCGGATAAAGTTTGATTCTTGAGGCCCGAGGAGGATCCTGACGATTCTTGAGGCACCTCTGAAACTTTTCATCATAGCAGAGGGAGCATGCTCAGTCGTCATTTTCTTAGCACTTTAAAGACTCGTTTTGTTCTGCTAATGTGCTAGGGTTTAAAGCCAGAGTCACTCCTCAGCCTAATGTTTTGACTTTTACTCATTCATTCATGTTTCCAGTTATCAGGCAGTAAACACCCACCCTCCAGTCTTCCCTGAGCGACTCGGTGCAGTTCAATTCAATATTTATTGTCCCCCGAGACGAACATGGTTTGCAGATGGAGTTGACAATAAAATAATGAAATAGGAATGCACAATAAAGAGGCACAGAAGGAATGCAATAAAATGTAGGAACGAGTAAAATCACAAAAGCAACCAACAGTTTTATGCCACACAGGCAAGCATGAGATGATAAAACCCTGCAGGGAATCAGCCGCTGAAAATACTGCAATAAAAAAAAACTCCTCAGTTATCAGTGCTTTCAGTGCTTCTACTAAAATGAATTGGTGGTAGCACTTATGACTGACAGTAATAAGGTTTACAAACAACTTCATCCAATTGTGAGAAGAAGGCTGAGGATTTTTTTTTTTTTCCTGCAGTGAGTGAATAATGGGACAGCTAGTTAGAGAAAAAGTCCTCCTGAAAATCGTTTAACATTGTTTAAAAATAGCCACTGGTAAAAAAAAAAAAATCCCTCAAATTTTTCGAGCCCATCTTCTTGTTTGGTGTTGTGTTTTTCTGCCGATCACTGCAGATATTTCCAGTGCAGTAACCGTGATATCGAAAGTTAAAGGCACTACAAATGCAGCCTCGATTTTTTTTCTTTTTTCTTCACTTATCTGAAACATCAACAATAGGCTAAACATCCTGTTTTGGTGTCAGTCCCTCAGGATTATTGAGAAAAGCACACCTTTCTAGACTCTTCATTTTGCAAAGACTTTCAGCTGTCACGCTGGGAGAAAGAAATCCACAGCAAGAGCAGGAATACACAGCAATCTCTCCACTGACAGTAGCCTCAAGGGACCGGAGTACAATGCATGCAGCAGACAAGTTGTGTTATCAGTAAAGAGATACAATTTTCCTCTTTTTCTGGATTGAAGAAAGCACTGTCTGTTGCTGTTATTCTTGCTACTTCTGTTCCTCATTACCTGAACATAAAAAACAAAGCTAAATACATCAGGTTCACAGCTATACTCTTGGGTTAGTCAGAAATGCAACGCACCATCATCCAGAGGCGTGTGCAGGATTTTGCATAAAACAGGGCAGGTTGGGGGGGCAGGAAATCAGAATATTTAATCACAAATAAAATCCGTGTAGAAAATGGCACAGAAAACATTGGTCAAACTAATGTTTCATGTTTAATGCAATAAAAAAATTTTGACTTTTTGCTTAAGTTAACGATTGTGTGTTGATTAGCACTGTCCCCTCACAGCAGAAGGCCCAGGTTCGAATCCTCTGTGTGGAGTTTGCATGTTCTCCCCGTGCTTGCATGGGTTCTCTCTGGGTGCCCAGCTTCTAAAATGGCCGTAGGTGTGAATGTGAGCTTGAATGGTCATTTGTCTCCCTATGTTGACTCTGCAACGGACTGGCGACCTGTCCAAGGTGTACCCCGCCTCTCGCTTAATAGTTCTTCCTCTTCATCTTCCTCTTCTTCTTCTTGTTCTTCTTCTTCTACTTCTTTCAGCTGCTCCCATTAGGGGTCGCCACAGCAGATCATCTGCCTCCATCTCACCCTATCCCTTGCACCTCTTCCCACTGAATGCCCTCATTCACTACATCCATCAACCTTCTCTGTGGTCTTCCTCTTCTCCTCCTGCCTGGCAGCTCCATCTTCATCATCCTTTGTCCAATATGTCCACTATCCCTCCTCTGAACATGTCCAAACCATCTCAGCCTTGCCTCTCGGACTTGGTCTCCAAACTTCTCAACCTGAGCTGTCCCTCTCATGCCACCTCCAGCTCTGTTTCCCGTCTTTTTGTCAGTGCCACCGTCTCCAGACCGTACATCATGTCAGACTGTTTTTCATGTCTCTCAACACAAAGTTCCTCACACTGTTTTGTGTTCCTGTTCATGTCTATTCATCAGTGCGTTCTCATCTACACTGATTCATGTCTGAAAACATTAAATCAATTTTTTGCACTTTTTAAAGACAATAAAGTGTGCATTAGGAGGGTGGGGGGGGGGGATGACTGAGGCACAGACCCCATGGCCTCTCAAACAACAGCATGAAGTTTGATTCTTACACATCACAGCATATTTTTATTTTTAAACACATTCATTACAAATATGTCCCTTTATAAAGTTTCGCCACTAACAAAAACGCAGTCAGGTTTAGGCATTCAAAATGTCTTGGTTAGGTTTAGATAAAGACTGTGGGTGAGTTTAAATACAATGGTTACACTTTGTTTTCTTGGTTGCCGTGGTGACAGATCTCTGCTTTTTGCTGAAAAAAATTCATGCTGACACAAAATATGCTTCCCATTGAAATGCACTGCTTTGAAACTCATGCTCTGTGACAAAAAAACGTGACTTTTTGTGTCCATTAACACAAAAAACTACAGCTCTTTTTCATCACTATTACATAAAGTGCTGTGAGACCGAGCTGTTTCAGAATCATGTACACATTATTGGATCAGAATTATTGATTCATCGACGTGTGCACCAATCAGGCATAACACTATGACCGCTGACAGGTGAAGTATATAACAGTGACTATCTCTTCATCCTGGCACCTGTTAGTGGGTGGGATATATCAGGCAACAGGCGAGCAGTTTGTCCTCAGAGTTGATGTGTTGGAAGCAGGTGGGTAAGCGAGGTAAGCGAGGTTGAGGACCAAACTGTCTGGGTCAGAGCATCTCCAAAACTGCAGGTCCTGTGGAGTGTTCCCGGTCTGCAGTGGTCAGTTTCTGTCACAAGTGGTCCAAGGAAGGAACAGTGCTGAACCAGCAGGTCAGGGCTGTTTTGGCAGCAAGAGGCGGACCAGCACGATATTAGGCAGGTGGTCCTAATGTTATGCCTGACCGGTGTATATCACTTTAATGTTGCAGCTTTTGGTTATTTTAAGTACTTATATATTGTAGGGTAGCTTGATCAATAATAATGCAATTTCACCACAAAATCATCAGTAACTAAAGCTTGGAAATAACGTGTACGCAGTAAAAACTACATTGTTTGCACTGCATTTGGATGAGAATCAGAAAGTAGCATAAGACAGAAATACTTAGGCAAGTCAAGTTTGTTTTTTAAAAACATCTGTTGACCAAAGTCAACACACTGCCAGCCAGGAGAATAAAATAAAATTTAAAAAAAAAAACATCAGATTAAAAAAAAACACACAAATAAGACTGTGAGTAAAAAGTTATAAGAACTCAGTGTGGTTGAGAAGGATTAAAGTGTGTAATGATAGGGGGGGTCCTGATATGAAAATTTATTTTGTTCCACAATTGAATCAACACAATCTGGACTTCGGTACATCTAAGAGTATCTGCTTAGCACACCTCCATGATCTTGTGGGAGTGTGCAGAGTTAAAAGATCATGGAGGCAGGGAGGTGCCAACCCGTGTAATGATTTTAAAAACCAACAATAAAATTTTAAAATCAACTGTAAAACTGACTGGGAGCCAGTGTAAAGAAGCCAGTACGGGTGACGTGTGGTCTGGCTCACGTGTGCCGGTTAAAAGCCGAGCTGCAGCGTTTTGGACCAGTTGCAGTCGACCAATAAGCGTCAGGCTGACGCCTGAATGCCGACTGTTGCAATAGTCAAGGCGAGACGAGACGGAGGCATGAATGACCTTTTCAAAATTTCGGAAGCACAGAAATGGCTTCACCTTTGCGATATTATAGTACATTGTGTTGCACTTACAGTGCAAGTACATTAAACCTGTATTTCAGTAATGCTCTCATCTAATGGTGTTGTGCATTAGGAGTTTAACAGTGCAGTAGGGCTTGAGGGGCTCTACCTAGACATGCCCTGCCATTATAAGTAAATGTAGTCGAGGCAAGTTGGGGGAAATATGAATTACATCCAAAAGAAGTTAAAAAAAAAAAAGAGAACCTTTCCCACTAAAGTCCAGGGTTGCAGGGGGCACCACGGGCTGATGGGATCTCAGCAGTGCGCAGAGAAAGAAGCCACGAGGTGATGGGTGGTCAAGGTCTTCATGTACCAGAACACTCTTCCCCCATCTACAGTGGAGCTTTATGTTTTTCTTTTGGAGCAGGTAGTTGCCCGGGTGGGCCTGGCTGGAGGTAATCTTTCCTGCCCTTTTCCTCGCCCCCGGTGTCGTGCAGCTCCCCGATAGGGGAGCAGCTGACAGCCGATGACCTGCTCAGCAGTTAGCGGCGCAGACAAGGTGCTGCAGTTCGTCCTTGGAAGCAGGAGGAGGCCAAGGCAGACTGAATACCAGGACGACTTTGATTATTGCCTCAGAAAAATTGGACGGGGATAGGTTGTGCGGTGTCAAGTTTTCCCTGATGCCATGGGAAGAAGATTGACTGTCGTGCTTTGTTAATTGGACAGGAGATGTTTGCTTTCCATCTGCAGGCATCTCTGGATTCAAGCGCAGTCGTGTGTGTGTGTGCCGGAGTTGAGAAAGATCGATGTTTGCATGAATATGAAGAGGGAGGTTATAGGGGAAAAATAATCTTGTAGCAGATATAGTGATTTTTTTATATACTTCTCTCAGAGACTAAAAGACGTTCACAGAAAAAGAAAAAAGGAGGAGCAGGAGAAAGAAACACACAGAGAAAGTTTGCTTGAGGCAAAATTACCAGCCTCTGTTGTCTTAAAATCTAGCCTTCAGCCATGCAGTCAGTAGTAGTGTCAATATAGGTTATTGTATGCACACACACACACACACACACACACACACACACACAGTGTGAACTGAGCTGCAAGGTGGAAAGGCGCCATGCATGATAAGTGTGTTAGGAATAAATACCTCCGCACGAGATAAAATAAAGTCATAACAGAGCATGTGAGCAGACAGGAATGAGGACACTAACACATGGCTTGATAACACATTTTCAGCCAAGGATGCTGTTACTAGAGTTAATTCATTGTCTCACTCTGGGACTCATTAAAGAGCACTACCAGTGCTGCCATTATGCGGGCACCCAAACTGAGTAAATGTTGTCCCTTACCCTTGAAAACTAAGACTCATTAAAAGACATGAGAGCAAATGAGAGCCCAAAAGGAGCAGGCGTGTGTGACCCATTTTGGCTCATGCCTGTGCCGAGGTTTCCTCTCCAGCACACACACACTCACACACACACACACACGTCTTGAACAGCGAAGTGGCCGATGAACTGAGGCAGGATGTGGATGGAGGCCACACATTTCAAATGTGCCAAACGAAATCACATTGGTAACTTAAGTTAAATCTAATTAAACCAAGTTGAATCAGCAGCTGAAGCAGTGAAATCCCTGCTGGTTGGCTCCCCGCCCCGCAGCCATGACGCAATCCGTACAATTCGGGTTACAAAAATGGGGTTTTCTTCTTTTCTTCTTCACTGCAACGACTGCAGCTCTGTTCCTGCTCCTTTTCTTCTTTCCGCGCTTCTGCTGACTTCCCTCACAGCAACCCCCCCCCCCAGA
>VUQH01041119.1:2351-13463 GCA_015106775.1 Etroplus canarensis
CTTTTTTCGGCTACTGAAATCGGGCACGGCAAAAAAAAAAAAAATAAATAAATAAATAAATAAATAAAAAGTTTGCGAACTTCGCGAATTTGCAGCCGCCGATTAATGCACCCGTATCGCTGACGCAGGATCGGCGTCGCCAGACGTCATCACGCAAGCCGGGGTTACTTACGCTACCCAAGATTCCTCGGCCTTCCTTTCTGCCTGAACTTACAATGGTGCGTACACAGCGATTTTTTGCGAATCTATGCTAGCTGGTATATCTGATTGCATCCTCGTCTTCTATGTAGTCTCACGCTATAGAATGTGGCTATTTGAAATCTTTAAACCATGTGGATGAATGTGATGTTGATATTATGCTAAGATTGTTTGTTGTTTTTGATCAAAACTTAATTGATCTGGCCGATGTGTTACCGGTGCTAACAGCGCTGGGTTTGCCTGTGAGAGGCTAAAGCTAACGCTGGTGAACATGCTTATAAATATTCATTATAATTTTAACCCCCGGTTTAATTGTTAAGATGTTACTTCGTAATGTGACCAGCAGAAGAACAGCGGGCTGTAAATCATAGGGGTTACTAATGTGTATGTCCGGCTAGTATAGGCTGTAGCATTAAGTGAACGGGCCTGAGCCCTGTAGTTACCGTTCATTGGAGGCCACATGTGCAGTGCGTCTGGCACTTATTTGTCGTTAAACCACTTCATATTTACAGGAGGTTTTAGTGGTAGCTGCTAATAAAGTGGTCTCCAGGTTGGTATGCATGGGGATTTGGTCAGCCTTTAACTGGCTAGGAGTTTTTAGAAACGACTAGCCTTAAGACAAGGATTTTGAATAGAGTTTAAAGTGGATATAGACTGGATAGTTGCGAAGGCTATTTAAAGGGAAGGGACGGTGATTTTCATCTAAAGGTACATATTATCCACTAGTGTTGGGTGTTCTCACTGATTTCCAGGTTCCAGTTCACAAGGTCCCAATTCGATTTGCTATCGATTCAGTAATAACAATTTACCTTTGATATGTCAGAGATTCTCAGAGAATTAACTTTGCAAATGGTGCAAAGAACCTTCTGATCCTTTGCTGATGCAAAGGAATGGACTATTTGTGATTTGTACGGATGGCACCTTACGCACAAATTAAGTAAACATACCTTGAGTTCAAGTTGTCATATACGGCAGTCTTGTCTCAGCAGGCTATGTGCCCCAATTGGCCAAGCAGTCAAGCAACACCTGGAACTTTCAGACCTGCTTATGAGGCTAAATTGAGTGCGTGGGCATAACAGTCAATATGCAAATGGTTCAGTATCTCCACAGCATATATATATATATATATATCACATTAGCAGCGTTGTCAGTTACGATGACTGGGTCTTTGTTTGTGAGCCCTCTTTATTGTATGGCCTTGGACTATATTTTCGCTATATTCCTCGCAGTGTGGCTGGCTTCAGTTGTCCTAGTCTGTAGAACATGAGACAAGTCTCCAGTCATTGTTGATATAGTATACGGTGATGGTTAGGTAGATATCTGTGGCTCTAGATGTCCTGCTGTCCCAAGATAGTGACTTGGACTGCAAATGCTATTCCCTGTTATCTGCGCACAAGAGCATCAGCAAACCTTTGCTTGTTTCTCTTTAAAATAAAGATCATATCTAGTCACAAGACACGAGGTGGAGCTGGACGTGGCAGAGTTGAAGATGCTGAGATTTTCATTGTTAGTGACCAGGATGGACAAGATTAGAAATGAAAGCGTCACAGGGACAACCCAGCTTGAGCACTTTGGAGACCATGAGAGAGGCAAGGTTGAGATGGTTTGGATGTACAGAGGAGGGATAGTGGAGATACTGGGTAAAGGATGTTGAAGATTGAGCTGCCAGGCAGGAGGAGAGGAAGACCACAGAGAAGGTTGATTAGCTGTAGTAAAGGAGGACAAGAAGATGTAAGGGGTAGGGTGAGATGAAGGTAGATGATCAGCTGTGGTAACCCTTGATTGGAGCAGCCAAAAGAAGATTCACTTTAGTTTTACTTTATATTTTTCATCTGGTAGTCTACACTCCACTTATCAAAGGCACCTGTGTTTATAGTTTTGTAACACTTTTCTCCACAGCCTAAGGGAAAGAAGGCTAAGGGGAAGAAGGTGGCACCAGCCCCTTCAGTGGCCAAGAAGCATGAGGCCAAGAAAGTAGTCAACCCCCTGTTCGAGAAGAGGCCAAAGAACTTTGGCATTGGTGAGTATCTGCTGGTGGCATTATTTGAGAGAACCAGGGATTGTAATGGTGCACATGATGTAAAAGAATATTTGCTATCCTAACACTACTGACGACAATTTTCCCACCAAGATCGCTGATGCACACTACGTTAACAAATTACGGATGCGTGTGTGTTTGATGGTGTATAATGATGATTTTTTTTGTTGCTGCTGCTGCTTACCACAGGCCAGGATATTCAGCCAAAGCGTGATTTGACACGCTTTGTGAAATGGCCTCGTTACGTCCGTCTGCAGAGGCAGCGTGCCATCCTCTACAAGCGTCTGAAGGTTCCTCCCGCAATCAACCAGTTCACCCAGGCTCTGGACCGCCAGACCGGTAAGCTTTTTTTTTGTTTGTATGACAGGCTGATGAAAACCTGAGTATTTCAAGGTTGTCTTGTGGGTTATAAATTATTTGCAAATGATGTGAAAGAATATTTGCTATCTGATCAGTAATGTGGACCATTTCCACCAAGATCACTGATGCATCTCTTTGAAATCCTAGCTGCTTTGTAATAAACAGAGCATGTTGCCACACATTGGGGGTTGAATTTTTAGTGTAATGTGTTCTTCCACAGCCACTCAGCTCTTCAAGCTGGCTCACAAGTACAGGCCCGAGACCAAGCAGGAGAAGAAGAAGAGACTTCTGGCTCGTGCTGAGCAGAAGGTAGCTGGAAAGGGAGATGCCCCCACTAAGAGGCCTCCAGTTATCCGTGCAGGTGAGTTGTACAGACTAACCAAGTCCTGTATATGAAAAGATGCAGAATTCATTAAAGATGTATTAAAGTTCATGATTTTACTTAAAACACAGGCCCTTAAGAGTTATTGCTGATATTGTAGTGTGCTCCTTATATTGGAGTTTATTTATACATTAGGATCTATTTTGTGTTCTTGTTAGTTTAGCCTTATCCAGTTTGGCCTCAATGCAGTGATGACCAGAATTTCTTCACCTGAAACATTCCTTGATGTCTTTCGAGCTTTTTAACCCTGAGCATTGGCCACATTCTGAAAAAAAATTCCTGGACCAAGTTGGCAGTTTTAGATTTGTTAGACTGGTTAAATTTCTGCCTTTCTCTGCAGGTGTGAACACTGTCACCTCCCTGGTGGAGAGCAAGAAGGCCCAGCTGGTCGTCATTGCCCACGATGTGGATCCTATTGAGGTGAGATTTGGTGCATATTTGCATCCAGTTCAGCATAGAATGTGGTCACTGGCAATGATGTCTGAATTTCTTCACCTGAATCCTCTGTGTGGATCAAAACATACGAGCTTTTTAACCCTGAGCACAGACCACAAAGATAGAAACAAGTTTTGACTGAAATGAAAAGTGGGGACTACATTTTAAAAAAAATATTTTTTGCAAATGTTACTTACAGCCAAGATTTCCTGAAATATTAATCCTGTGGTTCCACTGCTTTTCTAGCTTGTAGTTTTCCTCCCTGCTCTGTGCCGCAAGATGGGCGTCCCTTACTGCATCGTCAAGGGCAAGGCTAGACTGGGCAGGCTGGTGCACAGAAAGACATGCACCTCAGTTGCCTTCACACAGATCAACCCGTAAGTATGCACATAAGCTGAACTTGGTGGCCAAACAGGACAGTTTAAGGTTTTCCAGCCACTGGCAAAAAAAAAAAAAAAGATTTCACACTGTTGCTTTGGAGTGAAATCTTTTGAATGCAGTTCCCATCTTAAAATTCTAGTGTTTTACAGTCTGGTTTCTTCTACGTTGTTTTTATTTAATTATCAGACTGATCAATCTACATACCAAATCTAGTAGGAATTTGAAGTGGATTATCAGGGAAAGGAGGTGTTTGCGCTGAGAGTTTGGCTGTGATGCTGTCATGAAAGGACCCTTTTAGTTAAAGATTTACAAAGTGTGAGTACTGTAGTGATGAGTTGTTTTCCCCTCAGTGAGGATAAAGGTGCACTTGCCAAGCTTGTGGAAGCTATCAAGACCAACTACAATGACAGATACGAGGAGGTAAGTAACAGTGGTTGTGACCGTGTTTACATGTCACAAATCCTTGAGCAAATTTTACCAGTTGTAACACTTTGCAAACTTGTTTTCCAGATCCGTCGTCACTGGGGAGGCAACATCATGGGCCCCAAATCCACAGCCCGCATCACTAAGCTGGAGAAGGCAAAGGCCAAGGAACTGGCAACCAAGCTTGGTTAAATTGTTTGAAATAAAATTTACTACTATAAAATTAAGACTGCTGTTTTTATTCATGTTCAGAGTAAATGTGTTGCAGCTTTAATAAACAGTGTTTAATAGTAGGAAATTTGTGGCAGCAATACAGTCATACTTCTAATTGTTCTGCTTGCAAAAAGGGTGAACCTGAAGTGTTTGTGATTTTTAGTTTACCTACATTGAAAGTTGGAGCATTAGAATTTCCATCACTGAGCAAAAATAAAAATCTTGTATTAACTAAACTACTTAAATAGAAGTAATTAAGAGTGTTTAGGTGAGAGTATTTTACAAAACTGAGAAGCAGCATCCAGTTGGAAATAATTATAGGTTAAAAATAACTTAAATGGAACATGCTCTTGAAGTGTAGAAGCCAGCATTTAAACTTAACCTTTTCCATTCAGTTGCATGGATGTGACCTATTTACATTTCTAGGCAAGTGTGTGTCAGGTTTCAGAAATGTTTGTAATTAAAATATACCTACATAACTAGTTCAGTGGAAAAGCAGCAATCCACTGTAGTGTGATCTGAATCCTAGATAAATGAGTTCTAGTCATTGGCCTGCAGCTGTGAAGCTATCAGAATTACCTAATTTTGCTCTCGGGTCCAGTTTTACAGACAAACCAGCTTCAGTTTATTATAAGATATACTTTATTTAAACATCAAACTGCATTTCTTTTTACAATGTGAATTAAGGAATTTTTTTACCCAAGTTCTCATTAATTCATGGTATACGTTAAAATGTAAATACTCCTGGAGCTGAAGTTCTTTATTCCCATGTGTCACATGATACTATTTACATATTGGTAAATATATGCAGAAGCCTGGAGTTGATATTCTACAAGTATATATGAGGTTTGCTTTGCAAGATAGCCATATTTCAAGTATTACTCTAATAAATCCTCAAACTTTAAGCTTCTTGATGAACTTTGCATACCACATGTAGGAAGTAGCTGCACACAAACCATACCTAAGGAAAAAAGGAGTAATTATTGAGACCTATTTTAACATGCCAAATACCAGATATTCCTGCAACTTAAGACATGAATCTTTCTCAGCAGTCCAGATGAGAATTCCCCACTTACCATGTTATTATGTACTGCATGTGTTCATTCCTCAGTGTGACTCTGGTCTGTCCACCTACTGGCCCACCAGGAATAGTGCTATCTGCATGGTGCAAGATACTGAATTACTTGAAATAAACATTCACTGAGTCAAAGAGCATAACGGTCTGTATTATTGTTTATGAGAACGTACGAAAATCAGCATCAATGAAAATGGGTGCTGCTCCAGTGACTTGGGACATGGCCTCCAGGTCACGGTAATGCCAGCGGTTTCTCTCCACATCATTGTTTGGAACGAAGGGTTTACGAGTCTCTGTCAGCCTAACCACTCCCACCACCCACACTTCATCCTCCACCTGCATAAAAGCAGCATTTTACTTTGGTAAAACACACAAAAAAAAAAGTCTGAATTGTCTACATTTCATTAGAGCTGCAATAGGACTAACTTAACATTACACACTGGTGTAAAATATCCTTGTTAAACCAGCATCTGATGTCTTCCCCCATCTGAGATACTAACCTGCCCCTTCATCCTGGTCTCTGGTCTTATTTTCTGCCTTGGTACATATCCTCTGTTCACCAGGATTGTTATCCTTCAGTGACACAAATTGTATAAATCAGTGTTAGAAACAGCATAAGACCGCTGTGCAAAAATTTGTCTTTTCTGGCTCCTTACCCAAGATCGGTACAGTGGAATGGGGTGATAACATTAGCACCGGTCTCTCCACTTGAGGACAGCCTTCCCGCCTCTCTGGCCTCTTTCTCTGGGTCGACTGGTGAGCGGGGCATAATGTACAGCTCACGAGAGTGGTCGTAACGTCCACGTACCTTCACTCTTCTGTACTCCAGTTTATTCAGCTCATAAAGACTTGAATGAAAGTGTTAAATCACATGTAAATCTGCACCTTAATGACTAATATCATATAGACTTTATGATGAGGCTTGTTTGACTTCAACTGGTGTTTCTGCATATTTAGCCATGACTACTGACTTTAACAGGGATCTATTGTGCTTTTTTATGTTCTGTCATAGATATTATGTTATAATAGCAGAATCTCTTATTAAACAAAACACTTTATTTTTTTAGAAATAGCTGTACCGAAATATAAATTACTGCTAACAACCTGCTGTTTGATCCTGAGACCTTTGCCTTTCACTTACTCGAGAGGGAGAGGAATGGGTTCTGCAGTAGTGAGTCGTGTCAGCTCGTCAATCAACCCCAATTTCCATTGACGCCTTTTCACCTACACGGCAATAAAAACACTTGAGTCCACCCAGCTACAATCACAAAGAAATATGGCAACAATAAGCAGATAAGTTGTACCTGCCATGTACCCAGGCCAAAGGTAGTGGCAGGGATGAGCAGCAGGAACCATTTAAGAAAAGTATCTTCTCCTTTCTCTGCAGCGTTGGCTGCTGTAGAGCTGGACGTTTGCTTAAAGCCAAGAAATCTGCCTGGAAATGTTAAGTGTACAAGTGTAAAATGGGTTCCTTGTAGGATCAAAATGCATACTGATATAGCTATAAAAAATAACATAATGGAATAATATATGGACATTTCTCCTCACAAATATCACAAATGTGATGAAGCTTACACCAACAGTCGTTCAACAGATCTAACTGATTTTTTGTTTTGTTATACATCATCTTCATCTTGTTATGGCTGCTCCCTTTAGGAGTAAGCACAGTGGATCATCTGCCTCCATCTCACCCTATCCTTTGCATCCTCTTCTGTCACACCCACCCTCTGCATGTCCTCCTTCACTACATCCTTTAACCTTTCCTGTGGTCTTTCTCTTCTCCTCCTGCGTGGCAGCTCCATCTTCAACATCCTTTGTCCAGTATGTCCACTATCCCTCCTTTGAACATGTCCAAACCATCTCAGCCTTGCCTCTCTGACTTTGTCTCCAAACTTCTCAACCTGAGCTGTCCCTCTGATGTACTCATTTCTAATCCTGTCCATCCTGTTCAGCTCTGAGCTGATGTAATTCTACCCCCACATTGACACCACCTGTCATGCCTACCACACGCCTCACTACTATCTCACTGTCCTCACAAATGTCCTGCTCCACCCTCACATACTTCTCTGCCACTCCTGACTTCCTCATACAGTTCTTCTCTTGGCACCCTATCATATGCTTTCTCAAGATCCACGAGACACAGTGCAACTCCTTCTGACCTTCTGTATACTTCTCCATCAACACTCTCAAAGCAAACATCACATCTGTAGTTCTCTTCCTCAGTATAAAGTCATACTGCTGCTCACTAATTGTCAACTCTCTTCTTAACCTAGCTTCAACAACCCTTTGCCATATCTCATCATCTCTTGTTCTGTAGTTAGTACAGCTCTGCACAACACCCTTATTCTTTAAAACTAGTGCCAGTACATTCCATTCTTCAGGCATCCTCTCGCTGTCTAAGATCATAAGCAATTTGTCATTATGTTCCTTTTTTATGACTGCTATAATTATAAAAACTAGTTTCTTGCTTATGGACAAAAAAACCCTGTTTCATAGATTAAGACTATTTGTTCTATTTTTTATTTACTGAATCTCAATTAAGTCATATCTTCTGTAAAAGAAATAGTGCAAAATAGTACATATATGTAACAATTATTTTACTTATTCAAATAGTATACATTACTACTTTTGACCACATTACTGCTATGGTACACTTTGCCATGTTTTTAAATCTCTCTGAGCATCATTGCATAGGTTGACATTTATACATAAATACTCAAAAGTGAGAGCAGAGCCCTGTACTACAAAGCAAGTTCAACATACCCAGGATATCTTTCCGTTATCTGGCTTCACTTAATCTAACACTGGCCATCAGGATAAGGAGTCACACAAAGGTGGTTATCAACTGCTCGATTATAACCTGCTCCAGAACAGGTTAGGTTACAGATTAGAGATCTAGCATTTAGCTTGCTCTAGAGCAGGTTAGGTTACAGATTAGAGATCTAGAATTTAGCCCGCTCCAGAACAAGTTAGGTTACAGATTAGAGATCTAGAACTTAACCTGCTCCAGAGAAGGTTAAGTTACAGATTAGAGATCTAGAACTTAACCTGCTCCAGAGAAGGTTAAGTTACATATTAGAGATCCAGATTAGAGAGCTAGAACGTAACCTCAAGATCAGGTTAGTTCTGCAGCATAAGTTATCCCAGTGATCAGGAGTGAACCGCCACCGTAGAACTGAAAACCCAGAGTTAACCCTGAAGTTATCTGGATAAGCACAAATTCAGCTTGGCAGTACAGGACTCTGGTGTCACTTGTGAGCATGTTTTATTTATACCGTCTGCACGTTTGAAGAGTCTGGGCAGGATCAAAGACCTCTTGATATAAAAGACGTGATTCTGCAATTAGACGAAACAAATCGAACTCACAGACGAGCAAAGTGGTTCAAACAGACAAGAAACTGACATTGATAAAACTTTTTCTTTGTGACATCAAGACGAGGAAACTACGACTATTAACGCACCTGTGATTTTAGAGTCGGAACCAGCCTCCGGGAGTAAGCCAGCAGAGATTTTAGAAACGCCATTCCTACTCAAAACATCAGTGAAAACGGGGTGACACCAGCTCAGACGACATGCTACATAACAACATCGGAAGTTGACCCCTTCTGGTGTTACCACATCCGGTTTGACGACGCCCCGCCCCGTTTTGGCTGTTTTACACACGTGTGTTCGCGATGAATCTGTGAATTTTTGCCTTCGTGTGTCCGTTCTATCCGACTTAACGGCGGCAGCCCGGTTTGTGACATGGATCTCGCCTCTAAGGACTCGTACATTCAAAAGCTTGCAAGTAAAGTGTTTTCTCAGCGAGAGCAGCAACCACAGAAGAGACCGTTTGGTAATGTTAGCTCACTGTGTGAGCTTGTTTACAGCTTTCTAAGCCATTTTTTGCCCTGTCTTATGCTTTCACAGTTATGGTGCGACTGTGGCTCAGGGGGTACAGCAGGTCGGAAGGTTGGTGGCTCGATTCCAGGCCCCTCCAGCCCACATGCCCAAGCATCCCTGGGCAAGGCATTAAACCCCAAATTGCTCCCAGTGCATCCATTGGAGTGTGAATGTGTGTGTGATCATTAGAATTAAGAGATGGGAATCACCAGAGACCCTACGATCGGATATTATCCCGATATTACTGCAATTTTGAAGATTTTGGGATTTTGCTATAAAATATGAAAACTGTACCTTCGGCTGCTCCCTTGTATTCTCCTCAAGGGGTTTTATGCCAGTTACCCTTCCTGACGCAACCCTCCATGGGGAGAGGGGCTTGTCTCCCCACCTGGATTCGAACCAGGGACTTTTCTCTTGTGAGGCGAATGTGTAAACCACTACACTTCAAAATATACTGCAATATATTGCAACTTACCACCTTTTTTTCAACTGCAAATTATATCCCAAAGGTAAACTTTGTCAGTATTTGCTTTATCTAATAAGATAAAGTTCTCAGTCTGTTCTCACTTCAGTCGTTTTTATTCCTGCAAAATGGGATTATTGAGTGGACAGACTGAGCAACATGTAATTAAAACCTACCATAAATGACGAAAAAGAACTCATTGTATTTTAGTCTTGTCCAACTTAAGTGAATGTAAGTGTGTGGTATACTGTATCGTTACATTGGTTTTGATCAGTGCAGCTTCTGTAGTAAAAGTTATGCAGCCCCTTTAGCAACTGAAGAATTTGAAAATATACGTAGGTTATGTAGGTGGACTGAAAAATAATTGACCTTATTATTCTCATACTAAAACATTCAATTTGTATTTGATTCTTCTTACAGGATATCGATAACTCAGCTACAGGGGCCCACAAGCAAGTGTACTCCTAGTGCAGTCCCAAGCCCTGGTAAATGTTCAGGAAGGGCATCTGGTATAAAATTTTTGCCAAATCAAATATGCGAATTGTAATTATGTGGATTGGACTGTAATTAAACCACTACTGAAAAAGCCTTCACTCGACCCATGCATCTTAGCTAATTACAGACCAATTTCTAACGTCCTTTCATTTCAAAAATTCTTGAAATAATTGTTGCAAAACAACTCTGTCATCACTTGCAAAGGATTTGTTTATTTGAAGCGTTCCAGTCGGGATTTATAGTTCATCATAGCACAAAAACAGCACTAGTGAATAGGGGTGGGAATCTCTAGGCACCTCGCAATTCGATTCGATTTAAATTCAGGGCACTACGATTCGACTATAAAATGATTATCAATGCATCTTGATGCATCTAATTTCTGTACAGGTTTTCTTTTAAATCACTGTGTGCCTACTTGGTATCTTCAGTATTTGTAATGGCCTACAATGAATTTAATTCCAGTATATTTACTGGCAAACAAATGGAACTATATGCTGACAAATTCCAGAGCCAACAGGAAAACTGTCTGTAGCAGCATCTTTTAAAAAATTTAAGACTTTAACATGCTTTGAAACATTAACATAAAATATAAGACTCTTAACCAGCATCCTGCTGTTGTGTGCAATGAGCAATAGTTTTTAGTAAAAAAAACAAACAAAAACATTTTAGTGTACCCACCATATTAAAATATAGAATTCTGTACCAGTGGCTTTAATACAAAAAATAATGCTTGTGTACTTCAGCATATTCTGAATATATAATATTTC
>VUQH01041120.1:0-11315 GCA_015106775.1 Etroplus canarensis
GGAATATGCCCGTGCCATCAGGGAAGAAAAAATCCATTGATGGAATAACCTGGTCATTCAGTATATTCCGGTAGTCAGCTGACCTCATTCTTTGAGCACATACTGTTGCTGAACCTAGACCTGACCAAATAGGTACCTCCTCGTACCTATTTGCTTAGTTAAATCCAGGTGGCGACTTTTTTTTTTTGGCCGGGCAGTGTATTATTCCCGTTTTTATACAGAGTTAATCTTCTTCTTCTTTCGGCTGCTCCCATTAGGGGTCGGCACAGCGGATCATTGTTATGAATCCGCATATTTGATTTGGCAAAGTTTTTACACCGGATGCCCTTCCTGACACAACCCTCCCCATTTACCGGGGCTTGGGACCGGCACTAGGAGCACACTGGCTTGTGGGCCCCTGTGGCTGGATTCTTTATACAGAGTTAATGCAGTTTTATATTTAATTGGATCTGTAAACTTCAAAATTCTTGACTTGAAAAACAGAATACTAGTGTGGATGAATGATTCTGATTGTTCTTTTCTGAAGTTTAGATAAAGGTTGAAGTCATTTTTATAAGTAAAGGATGTGTAGTGACTTGTTTTTCAAAAGGTGTTTGGCTTTACTCTTTTTGAAAGTTTGGTCTGTATATATTTAATATGAGGTTTCCAGCAGATATTGTTGTCAACAGTCACACCAGATACTTTTATATTAAAAACTTGCTCTAATTCAGTATTACTTATAATTATTTTTACTGTTAGGTCTTTTATGTAATTCCCAAAATAATAGAAATTTAGTTCTATTCAAATGTTAGAGCAAGTCACGTGATTTAGTCTTCATGAGTAACTTCTCTTGGGTTAATTTTTGGTTCATTTATTTCATGTAGGAGGACAGCAGACACAGTCTTACGGTATGAGCTAATTTGGAGAAGTGTGTAAGACTGCAGCTCTGTCTCCTGGATGTTCATATTTTAGGATTTCTAAAAAACCCAGCCACATTTCTAGATTGAACGGTTTAAGACGGATGCCTAATCAGGCGAAGTTTTGGTTAGAATGTTTTCAAAGGATCTGTGTGAGCCACATAATTTTCTGGAGAAAACGTCGACATCCAGCGGTTAATGCAAAATATGACTGGAAACCTTCATGTTTGAACAAATCTTCAGAGTCCAACATTGTTTTGGCAATATTACACACTCAAATTTAAGTTTAGCCCCTGGAATACATTTAAATGTGTTGCTACGTTGACAACTTTCTCACTAATTCTGGCGACTTTCCAAATCCTCTTGGCAGTTGTTTTATTTTTGTCCAAAGTGACTCGCGACAAATTGAGCAACTTTTTCTGGTGCCATTGAAGTGTTTTCTGATGTTTTGGCTTTGTTTTGAAAGTATATATCACTTTGCTGTCCTCAACCAGCAGCGGGTGCTGCTGGGTGAGCCCGTCCACCCATCCCAAAGCGCTCACAGGCGGTCAGTCGACCGTTAGCCTTGTGCAACAGTCCCAGCTGCGGTCAGAGCAGAGAGGGGACCCACACGCTGCTAATGAGTCACGCAGGCGCATAGCCACTGCTGATCCCACCCTGGCTGCCTATTCTCCATATATCTGGACTATGGGGTGGGGTCACAAGACAAAAGCCTTTTCTTACAAAGAAAATCGTTCAGGCCCAGCTAAATTTATCTGAAAAAATTAATAAATAAATGCAAAACCGTCACTGTGCATCGGCAGAAGAACACCATGCTCATGGTGAAGCATGGTGGTGGCAGCATCATGCTTTGGGGTTGTTTTTCCTTAGCTGGAACTGGGGCTTTATTCAAGATAGAGGGAGATGAACAGCTCCAAATACCAGTCAATTCTGGCCCCAAACCTTCAGATGTCTGCTGAAGAGGGGTTTCACCTTTCAGCACAATAATGGCCCCAAGCATACATCCAAATTAACAAAAGACTTCACCAGAAGCACATGAATGTTTTGAAATGACCCAGCCAGAGGCCAGACCTAAACCCAACTGAAAATCTGTGGGGTGACCTGAAGAGAGGGCTGTGCACAACAGGTGCCCTCACAGTCTGATGAATTTGGAGCACTTTTGTAAGGAAGAGTGAGGAAGTCCAGATGTGCCATGCTGATAAGACTCCCACCCAAAAAGACTGAATGCTGTAATTAAAGCAAAAGGTGCTTCAACAAAGTATTCGTTTTTGGGCGTGCACATTGTTTTATATATTTCCCAAGCATAGTTGTTTCTTTTTTCGTTGATTTGTACAGGTTACAGCTCACAATAAAGGTGGAAAATAATTTCTCGTGGTCTCATTTTTTTTTTTACATCAGAAAAACCTGGCATTTTATCAGGGGGTGTGTGTTCACTTTTTACATCCACTGTACCTGCTGAGGACGCAGCTTAATAGCACAATGACACAAAATCACAGTCTCAAAGGGTCGACGGCATGGCTGCTGATTCACAGACTCGTCTAACAGTAGCTGCGGTTGTAGAAGAAGATTCTGACACGAAAGCGCGCTGATCTACAGCCTTTACCTCCTCCCACTCCAGACCGTCCTGACTAATTTCAGGAAGGACCTTTCTGCCGTCGTGTAATCACACTTCCCGCTGCGGTTAGTTCAAACATTTGAAGACTGAGTCAACAGATGTGCAGTGATACAGAAAATGTGTTTAAACTGAAATATTTTATGAGAGATTTTAATGTCACTTAAAGAGCCAGAGAATATCGGCTTATTTTTCCTTTTACTCTTTAGCAGATATCCAGGAGATTTGTGTTCCTTTAATTAACGCAATCAACTATTACTTTATTAATGCAAACAGCCATTGCAAAGGCCTTACATATTAACATGTTTCAAAGGAGGTTTGTCCAGCAGATCATTCGTCAGAGATCTTTTCGCGAGCCGTATCAGATCTACACTTGGGCCTAGGAGGCATATTCGCAGCATCTCTCTGAATGGATTGTGAGCCCTTCTCTGTTTCAGACGCACTTTGTGCTTCGGGCTGATAAGACTGGTGTGTTTTGCAAACAAACCCTGCCCGCTGTGGCTCCGGCCCAGTCTTCCTCCCCGTCAGGAGTCCTGCCGAACACAACCCTCCATTTTCAAAATGTCCCCTCGTATGTTGCGCAACGTCCGAGCGACCAAGGCCTTCTGCCTAGCCCACGCCGCAAACACACGCGTTCACCTGTGCACACATGAGCACAAAGGCACCTGTGCATGGCAGGGCTCTGTGCGGCAGAGCAAATATGTCTGTTCCCAAGACAACAAGAGATAATAGAGTCATTATAACAGGGCAAACAGATTACACGGTGTGGCGCTGCGGCGGACTCCACACAGCAGACATCAACAACATCAAAGAAATGCTATAAAAGATTTGGGTGGTTTATACTACAATAATTTTTTGTCTTTGAGCTACAGTGCTGTGCAAAATACTTGAGCCACCCTTGATTTTTTTTCATATTTTGCTTGGAAAATGGGAAAAAGGTGCAAGCATTTATATAATACTAAAAGAAAATACAGCATGTAAGTAGAAAACAGATTTTACAATTTTAACCAGCTTGAAAGTTAATATTTTGTATGAGCACCTTTATTCTTCAACCTGGCCTGAACTCTCCGGGGCAGGCTTTCTTATATTAAACATGGTTGAAACCACAACCAGTCAAAACTGGCCGTGGCACGACTGCATAAACCTCAGACTGCCACATGTTGACGTTTCAGTGTAGAAAAGAGGTCGGGTCAGACCGTCTCATACAGAGTAAGAAGATCCAATTATTGCAATAAATGAATTAAGTGCATCTTTCTTTCTTTTTTTTTAAACAAAGGCAACTATGTGGTTAGTACACGACTGTGAACAGATGTCCACACGTCTTCTCCACGTACACAGACAACTCTTACAGCAGCCTGTCGCAGGCAAAACAACAGTTTTAAGCAGCTCATGGTAATGTGCTTTTAAATTCGGTCTCATTTGTTGCACGGTGAACTTCACGTGTCGGACTCATAGAATCATCGCCTGTCTTCAGCCTTATGAGCTTGGGGATGTTGCATTTACAAACAAGGAATGAAATAGCTCGGTAGGATCAGACATGAAGGCTGTGGGTTTGAATCACCTTGCCTATTTGTGTGGTTTTTTTTCTTTTGAGAATATTTTGTCTATTTGGCTTCATTCTAATCGATAAAGCAGAAGAAGAACACAATTCTTGAACACACACTTTCCCTTGATACAAAGTCAAGGCACAAGGAACATCCACAAAGCTGAATCAACTTTCATTTCTATTTTTCAACCATGACTAGACATTGACAAAAAAAACACCACCAGGCAATGTTTACTCAACATCACAATGTTTGCTGGGTTCTTTAAGTAGTCTTCAAGAATGGTTCTCCGGGCTTCTTGAAGGACATTTCAAAGCTCTCCTTTGGATGCTGGCTGCCTCGACTGTCAAGATGATCCAGCACTGTTTCGATAACGTTAAAGTCACTCTGTGAGAGCTGTTGACACTGATTTTCAGTCCACTTCTTGTGTAGTACTGTGGCATACTTCAGCCTTTTCTCCCTTGACAGCCACCCTTCCGTCGAGACCATTTCTGACGAGGCTTCAGCGAACAGTAGGCTGACCAGAGGTCCCTCGTTCTATTTGCACATGTTTACCATATTCCATAAAAATCTGTGTAGCTTGTGACTTTTTAGTGAGTAACCCCACTCAAGGTGTGGGACTTTCTCTCGAAATGTGGGACAGGGGGACCAGGGGTAAAAATGCCCTGAGGCCATCTGGACCCGTCAGCAAACAGTAGCCAGGTTTATCTCTCAGGTCTTGTGTCAGGTCTTAGTTTTATAGTTTTTTTTTTTTATCTTGCCACTTCTTCTTTTGTACTCCACTTTTCCAGTTTCTTCAAAGTATTTAATGACATACTGCACATCATACCAAGATATGCCAAATGTTTAGCTAATAAAAACACTATTTTATGCGTCACTCAATATGTTATCTCCATTATTATTTGTATATTTAACTAAATTAAAACCACTTTTGGCTGCTCCTTGTATTTCCCTCAAGGGGTCACCACAGCAGATGAATCTGCATTGATAATTCAGTACAATTTTTCCTGATGCAATCCTCTCGTGGTGGGCGGGGCTAAGTAATGTGAACAAAGGATGGGTTTTTGCAACAGGCTGCTAGTGACAACGTGCCTAAAGGTACAATGTAAAATTGGTTCTTTGCGAAGTTCTCTGTTACGTAGACACACCACTGGTTCATCCCTTGTGTTGGGTGCTTTTTATGCTTGAATGGTTCATAGGTTATTATTCAGTTGCTTATCAAAACAAAACAAAATAAATGAACAAAACACATTTGTCTGAAATTGGTCAGGTACAAGGTCTGGGCTGAAAATGAGTGAAAAAGCAGACAATGCCCAGCGAAAACCTTTGAAAGACCTTCAGAAAGCCTGGAGAACTACTTCGTAAAAGACCACTTTTAAAAATTAGCAGAGAGTCTGGCTCATTGGAAGCAAAATATAAAGAAATGAGGGGCGGCTTGAGGCTTAAAGGAAACTGAAAAGCTTTCCTGAACATATGGTCTTACCGTTTCAATGATAGACAAATGGTTATTATGTGATATGACAAATGCCAGAGATGATTACTTTTACAATTTAATATCCACTCTGTAGGTCTGTAGGTCATCTCTCTGAGTCCCTGTAAAGCCCTGCTAATCATCTTCTATTTATTGCTTTGGAAATGGAGGGACACTAATGAATGCTGGAGCATGACAGGATGTCACTGATGTGATTACATTGCTTTTTTTTCCCCTTTCAGTGTCTTTCACATCTTCTTGTGTTAGTCTTATCACTTACAGGTCTGCAGTTTTGTCCTTATGTTGCTTTCAGCAACCGTCAAACTGACATTTAGGTGCTGATCTGTCCAGATTTAAACTGAGGAAACAGATGATCAGCGAAGTAGTAGCTCATCTGGCTTCCACTCCCTCACAATTCACAGCACTGGTTGGCTGTATTGTACAAACTCATGAGAAATACCGTATGTCCATAAGTTTAGGGACAATGGCCAACTTCTTTTTTAGGAATTTTTGGGGAATTTTACCTTCGTACTCTGCCACAGTGGGCTTTAAATAATTTTAAATATAAAGATTGCTTTCAATACTTGGATGAGAATCCTTTGCAGTCATTGACTGCCTGAATTCTAGAGACCATGGACATCGAATGCTGTGTTTCCTTCCTTAAGATGCTCTGCCAGGCCAAGTCTGTTTGCTTGTGGGTTCTCTCTGCCTTCAGTTTTGATGAAGTGACTACAAAGTTCTATTGGTTTGATATCAGGTGACTGACTCGGCCATTTAAAAATATCCCATTTCTTTGTCTTGAGAAACCCTTGAGTTGCTTTTGCTGTTTGCTTTGGGTCATTATCCATTTGCACCGTGAAACATCGTCCTATTAATTTTGCAGCATTTTTCAGAATGTGAGCAGAGAGTATAGTCCTTTTACACTTCACAGTTCATCCTGCTACCTCTATCAGCAGTCACATCATCAATATACAGTAGTGACTTGGTTCCACTGGCAGCCATACATGTCCATGCTACACCATTACCATCACCAGGTTTGACAGATGATGTGGTATGTTCCTTTCCTTTGTGGTATGTTCCTTTCCTTCTTCATACTTTTTCCTCCCATCATTCTGATACAAATTCTTTTTGGTTTTATCTGTCCAATGACTTTTTGTTTTTCATCCAGAACTAGACAGGCTCTTTTAAATGTTTCCTGGCAAAATATAACGTGACCTTCCTGTTCTTGAGTGGGTTGCACCTTACTGCAAAATCACTGTATTTACATTCATGAAGGTAGGGAAAAGGGAGTTCTCCCTTCCCACAGTCGCCAAGTGCTTGCTCATAGGGGATCATCTGCTTGTTGGGGTTTTCTCTTTAACACTGTAGGACTGACCTTACAGTGTAAAGCGCCTTGCGGAGACTTTTGTTGTGAATTGGTGATATATAAATAAAACTGAATAGAACTGAAGGTGTCTCTTGTAGACTTTGACAATGATACACCTACCTCTTTGAGAGTGCTCTTGACTTAGATAAATCTTTTGAAGATTTTTTTCTTTTTGACCAATGAAAAAAATTCTGCAATCGTCCACTTTAGTTGTCTTCTGTGGTCTTACAGGCCTTTTGATGTTGCTGAACTGGGCAGTTCAGGCCTCAAATGGCTGTAAAACTGCTTGTCCCATTACTTTTGCAACCCTGAAAACAGGAAACTTCTAAACAGTTAATGCTGCTCTTCTGTCAAACCCTTTGTCTTAAAGCTGAAAGTCTGCACTTTGATCACATTATGACTTATGAAAGATGCGTGAAATACAAAAAACTGCATCATTGACCCATAACCTATGGAATTTACTATAAAGTCCAATGAGAAAACCCTAATGCTTGACTGCCCCTAACCTAGATTAAAACAATATTATGCCATAAATAAACTTCGTTCAGACCAGCACGACTTTGACTTTGACCACAAATTCGGTGAAGACTAATTAGGTGATCATTGTGTGCAAGTTTGATTAGATTCTGACAAATACTGAAGGAGGACTCACAAATCTTGTGAACTGTGCATGGACAGGCACCTTTCGGCTTCGGCCGGATGAGCTAAAAAAAAAGGATTAAATCTAACAGAGAATACATACAGATGCAGTTGGCAGAAGCTGAATGAATGTGTAACACATTCCAGGGAGCTTGTTGACAAAAAGCTCAAATGACCAAACCAGTTTTTAGGTGGCATAATATTTTCGGGTGTACACCATACCATTGAAAGATTACGTGTGGACTGCATTTGTGGCAATGTGCACGCACTGTAGCGTTGTAATCAAATGAAAGCTGTCACTCCTTCACAGCTGCCACTGTAATTCATTATGTCCTAATTACTCGCTGAGAACAAATTTAAGCAATAAGAATCAATATCAATTAATTTGCTAATTTTGGGCAAGATGGGAAGAAGACAGATGGCTGGGTATACAAATCTGTCCTGAGATGTAATTAGAATTGCCTGACACTTTTGAGCTGCCTCATGTTTTTGCTGTATTTTCCACATGACATTAACCCTGAAATATTTTTTTCTCCTGCATCAATTCAGTGGGCACACGGAAGAAGGTGTTTTCTCTGAAATGCTCATATCTGCTCTCACAATAAACTGCTGACAGACTTGCAGCATATTTTTTCTCCATGCATAGTAGCATTAATAACCTACCTGTGTTGCATGAGAACATGATGAGGGTTTTTGTGTTGCAGCTGTTTCTGCTAAGGTTGTTTTGCTGATAGATTCATTCTCCTTTTGTCTGAACATAGAAGTAATCGCCTCTCATTGTTCAGTGAATTCAATCTGCTCATTTGTAGTCCATACACGCCTACAACTCTTGGTGCGCACACTTCAAACTTCACAGAAAGGAATTTCAAACGGGATGTGCCGCATCTAAAAACACCTATGCTAAATACACTATATGGGCAAAAGTACCTAGGTTACACATTACACCTATAGGAGCTTTCAAGACATCCCATTCTAAAAACATAGGCATTAATATGGAATTGGACCCCTCTGCAGCTATGGCAGCTCTTCTGGGAAGGCTTTCTACAAGATTTCGGAGTGTGTCTGTGGGAAGTTTTGTCCATTCATCCAGAAGAGTATTCGTGAAGTCAGACACTGATGCTGGACGAGAGGGTCTGACTCGCAATCTAAGTCCTAGTTCATCCTAGAGGTGCTGGATGGGGTTGAGGTCAGAGCTCTGAGCAGGCCACTTAAGCTCTTCCACACCAAACTCATCCAACCATGCCTTTATGGAAAAGGGCCATCCCTGAACTGTTCCCTCAAAGTTGGAAAAAATTGAAGAATTGTCCATAATGTTTTGGTGAGCTGAAGAATTAAGTTTCCCTTTCACTTGAACTAAGGGATCCAGCCCAAGCCCAGAAAAACAACCCCAAAGCATTATCCCTCCTCCACCAAACTTTATAGCTGGTGCAATGCGGTCAGGAATATAACATTCTTCTGGCAACTTGCAAATTCAGACTTTTCAGACTGGCAGACAGAGACGCATAATTGGTCATTTCATAGAACATGTTTTCACTGCTCCAGACTCCCTGCCAAGAAGCTCTTGGTGCACCATTTTTGTGCTGATGTTAATGCCAGAGAAGTTTTGGAACTCTGCAGTTTTTTAATCAGTAGAGCTTTGACAACCTTTATGCACTATGTGGCTCAGCACTCAGCAACCCCGCTCTGTAACTCAGTGTGGTCTACCACTTCATGACTGAGTTGCTGCGGTTCCTAAATGCTTTCATGTTGCAATAATACCACTTACAGTTGACAGTAATTTCATGAACTGACTTGTTGCAACAGTGGCATCTGATTACAGTGCTGTGCTTGAACTGAGCTCTTTAGAACGGCTTATTCTTTTACAATTCTACAAATTCAATAACTGTTAATAGAGTTTGATAATTATCTATCACATGGTTCAGGTATTTAACTTGGACACTTACAGTATATACTAAATGAGGCAGATTGTAACCTAAACTTTATTCAACTTCTTTTTCAAATGAGACTTTACACACCAGTGTACTTTGCTTAGTCTATTTCTATTGGTTTTTTTTTATCATTAGTAAACCCTAACCGTAACCGTAACCCAATGCACTTACAGTCAGTGAAATTACATTACCTTAATCTTTTAAAAATACTGACATGCCTGTGCATTTTGCTATGTATATTGCATTCAGTTGTATTCATTGTCTAGACACAAATCTGAGTACTTAAACCAGTGAATTTCATGCTTCAGTGATTCTGTTTTTTTTTTTCTGAAGACACGTACTAAAATGTTTTCAAATCTTCAAGGTGATGCGTTTTCACTGACTGTCAGTAAGTAGGCAAATACCTTTGGCGGCTCCCTCGCATGTCCCCAAAGCTGTCCCCACAGCTTTGGGGACAAGTTGCCCTTCATGACGCAACCTTCCATTGGCGTGAGGGGCTCGTGCCTCACCTGCGCTCGAACAACAGGCCTGAGAGGTGAACGTGCAAACCACGACTTTCACTGACTGTCAGTATATATAAAATATACAGTGATATATATCAAGGGGTGCGTCACACTAGGTTGGAAAAGAGAAGATGCATAGCTGCCCTGGCCACTGTGACATGCAGCAACATCACAAGTAGGTGTGGTCTGCTGTAGTTGTTCAGCACTGTATTGTACTTCAACACAGTGTGCGGGAAATCAACACTTTTTGACAGGGTAAGCTTGATTATCAGACTGGGTGCAGTTGCTTTTGAATGTGTTTTTCTTTTTCCATTTAAAATTACATTTTTTAATTGTATCAATCTCAGGGCAAACTGAAAGCGCGAGATTACGGCACGTGTATCATCAGATTTAGTTATGGAAAATGGATTTGATTTTTGTTCCACTTTCATTTGTTCTCTCCGTAGTGAACAAGCTGCAGATCTCAGACTTTTCTGTGAAAAATTAGGCAGCCTCTTTAATGCCAGTGTTTGGCACGAGATATGATCTGTAATTGCTCTTTTCTCACAGATTCCAACAAGGCTGATGTGGATACTAATCCTCATCTTGGTTGCTATTGCTTTAATTGTATCACGGGAGAAGATCTATCACTGCTTCAAGCTGCTTAAGCCAAATGACACATACTGCAAGTGTGCATCATGCGAGACAAGAAGAATGTACAGTAGGATGTCTGGTTTTAATCTTAATGAAGTATAGAAGGCACATGCAGGGAAATTTTATTTGAAAAAGAAAGTACACCCTCTTTGAGTTCTATGATTTTAATAAATATGTTGTAAGACAAACACATAACAGATTTCGTCCTGTCATTTTTTTGACAAAAATGAAGCCAAAATGACAAAGCCATGTGTGGAAAAACTAAGTACACCCCATGATTCATTTGCTTGCACAGCCACCTTTAGCAAAAAATAACTTCAAGTGATCATTTTCTGTATGACTTTAGTAGTCTCTTGCATCACTGCGGATGAATTTTGGCCTGCTCTTATTTACGAAGTTGCTTAAGTTCATTGGAGTTTGCGGGCATTCATTTTTTCACAGCTGTCTTAACGTTTTAACCCACTTTGGCAATGATTGCCTAAAGCTTGTACATCAGTATGAACAAACAGCACGTAAGATGGCTGATTACAGGAACCACCTGAGATTCAGCCTCAGATGCCAACCGTCTCTGAATCGATGAGGGGGCCTAAGGGTACATCTTTCTTTGGCCTTTGATCGGTGGCCTTTGATCAGTGGCGCCTTGATCGGTGGTTGTTTGATCGATGGTCATGACAATTTGCATTTATAAGGTTGGAGAGTCCTGCAGTCAGTTGAGACTGAAGA
>VUQH01041122.1:0-17899 GCA_015106775.1 Etroplus canarensis
TGAAAGTACTAGATTTTTCTGAAATGACTTGCAAATGCTGTAAAATGTAGCCCCCCATTTTCTTTCTTTCTTCCCCCCCTTTTTTCCCTTTTTTTAGTTTATTTATTTATTTAATTTTTTAATGTTTATTTATTCATTTATTTATTTATTTATTTATTTTTTCCTTCATAATTTGTTAAGTAGTCCAATTTCATTGCGTTTATTCAGATTGAGGGACGATGCAAGGGTATGCAGTTTGTGTGTGTAGTGGGTATATGTATGTATGTGTATATGTGAAGTCTTTGTGAAAAAAATTTTGAAAAAGACAATAAACATATTGGCAAAAAAAAAGATACAGTCCCTTCCAAAAATATTAGAACAGGAAGACATTTGTAGGTGAGATCTAAAAGTGAACAAGAGAAGAGATCTCAGATCCATAGGTGTTTCAGAAATGATTGGCACAGCCAGTACCAGAATTTAGAATGTCCTGAAAGAGAAGGAAACCAGCTGTGTACTGAGCAACATATATTTAAACTGTCAGCCAAGGAAAACTGCAACCGCTGATGACAAATTGTGAGAGCAGTAAAGGAAGACCCCAAAACAGCAGTCTGTAACAACGTTCAAAGAGCAGGGGGGAAAATTTAATAGTCTGTTGTTCAAGTGAGACTTGAATAATAATGGCAGCGTGGTGGCTCAGTGGTTAGCACTGTTGCCTCACAGCAGGAGGGTCCTGGGTTCAAACCCAGGCAGGGCCCTTCTGTGTGGAGTTTGCATGTTCTCCCCGTGTTTGCGCAGGTTTTCTCCGGGTGCTCCGGTTTCTCCTGCCATTGAAAAACATGCAATGGTAATGCTGCCCATCTGCCCAGGACACACTCGCAAAAGAGATTCTGAATCACAAGAGTTCACTTCCTGGTTAAATAAAGGTTAATAAAATAAATAACAATATAGAGGCCATACTGAAAAATGATAACCACTCAATTACAGATAAGCCGCAACACCCCTAGAACATTATGGACTGATGAGACAAAGGGGTGGAAATATTGCAGTCCACTGTTCCAAGGTGACGGAGTGAACAATATATAGGCCATATTGCAAGAGTCAAACCGGTCATCAGCAGTAAAAACCAAAAAGCCAGATTGGAATTGGCAAAAAAGTGCAGAGATGAGCCACAACAGTCCTCGATCAAACTTTTATGGACTAATGAGACAGAGATAAACCTTTACCAAAGTGTTGAAAAGGCCAAAGTATCGAGAAAGAAGGGATCTGCTCATGATCCTAAATATACAAGCTCATCTGCGAAGCATGGTGGAGGTTGTGTCATGGCTTGGGCTTGCATTGCTGCTTCTAGAACAGGCTCAGTCATTTTTATTGATAATTTAACTCGTGATGCTAGTAGCAGAATGATGCAGAAGTCTACAGACACATATTGTCGGTCAGTTTACAGAGAAATGCATCCAAACTAATCAGGAGACAATGATCCAAAACACACTGCCACCTCAACAAAGGACTCCAGCAGACGGGAAAATGGAAGGTTTGGGGCTGGTCAAGTCAGTCATCAGATCTTAACCCAATTAAACATGCATTTCACCTCCTGAAGAGAAGGCTAAAGGGAAGAACCCTTCAAACCGGATAACTAACAGATGCTGTAGTAAAAGCCTGGAAAGGAGCAATGAAGAAGCAGGAAATCTGGTAGTCTAGTTATTTGGACAGTTATTTTAAAGCAATAGCTCAAATAACTTTAATCTTCATGGTCACTGGGACATAAAACCTGCATGTATTAAATCATAAATCAAATCATAAACACTTTGCTGTTGTCATTTTCTGATTCCTTGTGTGTCATTTTTTCCTCTGACCTCACAGCGTCTGCATCACTCGGAATATCAGCAGAACACAGAGTCTGTCGGAGAGCTGTGGCTGGGACTCCTACGCTTTTACACTGAAGAGTTCGACTTCAAAGAGCACGTCATCAGCATCCGCCAAAAGAAGCGCCTCACCACGTTTGAAAAACAGTGGACCAGCAAATGCATCGCTATTGAAGGTGCTCACATGGCTCTGCCTGTCCCTCTGCTTTTATTTGCTTTCCAGCTCTACAGCCACTTTGATCTCAGTCCTGTGTTCTTCTTCTTAGATCCCTTTGATTTGAATCACAACCTCGGAGCTGGAGTTTCTCGTAAAAGTAAGTGCCTGCTATACTTGATCATAAACTAAAGATAGGTTTTCAAACTTTGCCCAGTGTGTCAGGAAAATATTTCTTGTAACAAGTTCCTTCAAGCTTTTGAGGCCATGGCATAATTTTGGTAGAGGAATAGTCTGACAAGAATCTTGAGTTCTCTCGCTCTTTACTGTTAGTTTAAGGCAACGTGTAAATGACAACTGCTATTCTTACCTTATTTTCTATTGGCTGACACTACAGTGTTCATCCTCTGTCCTTTATGATGCCTCTTCAGCAGTATCATTTCATTTCTTGTTAGACAGATTGAATCATATCCCAAAGATGGCTGTATTGCATTATTAGTTGCTGTCACTAACTGACAGGTTTGAAGTTCTTATTACTTCTTGAACAACTGAATAATTTTGAAGAAGGCCAAATTGTTATGGTTAATTATTGGGTCAGGGCCTAAATAGCAGGTCCTGTCTGGTTATGATAGTAAGGTGTCAGAACACTCAGTGACTCCTGTCCACTGGTGAAATCAGCCTTAATTGGGTTCATGAGCAACAAAATTATAGCCTGTACAGTGACATTAAAAAAAGAACATTTTTACAAGACTCTGTGCATTCAACAAAATCTAATTATGCCCCATGATTTAAAAGCTTGTAAGACCTCGTTTAGCAGTAGTAAGTTAAAGTAATGAGTTTCTGTATGATTTTATCAGTCTCTCATGTCATTCTGGAGGAGTTTAGGCCCACTCTTGTTTTTGTTGCTTCAGTTCATTGAGGTTTGTGAGCATTTGTTTATGCACAGCTTTCCCAAGGTCCCACCACTACATTTCAGTCAGGTTTAGGTCTGGACTTTGGCTGGGCCATTGAAACGCTTTGATTGTTTTCTTTTTCAACCATTCTGCTGGAAATTTGCTGCTGTACTTGGGGTCATTGTCCTGTTGCATGACCCAGTTTTGGCCACGCCTTTGCTGTTGCACAGTTGCCCTCACATTTGACTCTAGGATACTTGGGTATCAGAGGAATCCATGGTCAACTCAACTGCAAGGTGCACAGTTCCTGTGGCTGCCAAATGTGTGCATTATGGCCGAACATCCCCACTTTGGTCTCATCTTTCCTAAGGACATTGTTTCAGAAGTCTGGTTTATTCAGATGCAAGTTTCCAAACCTGAGCCATGCTGCCATGTTCTTTTTAGAGAGAAGAGGCTTCCTCCTGACAACACTTCCAAACAAGCCATACTTGTTCAGACTTTTATAACTGTACTGTACTTAACATGCTAACTGAGGCCTGTAAAGTCCGAAGTGTAGATTTTTTGAGTTTCTCTGGGCATTACACTCTCTGACCTTATTTGCTAGGGCGTCTATTCCTGCAATTTCAGAATTTGCTGAAATGTCCTCTCTTAGGAAGATTGTGACATTTTGTTAACATGTCTAAATGCTCCAGGCCAGCAAACTGCTAAAATTTATGCTTTTATAGATGTGGTCACGCTGGTTGATGACCAGTTTATGAAGTGCATTTGATTAGCAGCACCTGACTGCCATTTAGCTCTTAATTCCTATGGAAGCAGTAAGGGTGTACTTAATTTTTACAGGACTACACAAAGTTCTGTAAAAACTTTCTTGTTTAACATTGCTATATATAAAAGATGGATCCAGCCACTGTTATGTCACTTACTGGTTTCTGGACTCCCATTTTCAAAAGTCAACATTAGCCTTTCAGGTGCCACCTTGTTGGTGTTTTGGAGCCAGAAGTGACCATATTTGGAAAAGAGGGCTGAATACTGAGTTATCAGTTCACGCAGGCAAGCTTGGTTAACAGTTTACATCCATAAATTGTATAGTTGTAAAGCACAGACACAGATTCTTTCTAATTAGTCGTAAGTTGCCATCTTCTTCTTTCGGCTGATCCCGTTAAGGGTCGCCACAGTGGCTATCTGCCTCCATCTCACCGTATTGCTTACATCCTCTCCTCTGACACCAACCCTTTGCATGTCCTCCACTACATCCATGAATCTTCTGTGTGGTCTTCCTCTTCTCCTCCTGCCTGGCAGCTCCATCTTCAACATCCTTTGTCCAGTATATCCACTGTCGCTTCTCTGAAGATGTCCAAATCTTCTCAGTCTTGCCTCTCTGGCTTTGTCTCCAAACTTCTCAACCTGAGCTGTCCCTCTGATGTACTCATTTCTAATCCTGTCCATCCTGGTCACTCCCAGGGAAAATCTCAACATCTTCAATTCTGTCACTTCCAGCTCTGCCTCCTGTCTTTTCGATGGAAGTCGTATTATGAATGACACTTGATTTGGCAAATACTTTTTATGCCGGATGCCCTTCCTGGCGCAACCCTCTTTATTTACCCGGACTTGGGACCAGCACTAGGAGTACACTTGCTTGTGGGCCCCTGTGATTGGGTTCTAATTGGTCCTAACTAACAGGATAATAAAATGCTAAAATTTTAGTTACCAAAACTAAAGCACAAACTACTTGGACCTTCTGCACCACACAGCAGATAATTCATTAAAAATGCTCCAAAACACACCAACAACACAGACACAGTCACGAATTTTAGTTAAGAGATGGTGCCAGCTCGCTTCTGTGTCAGGACTTTTATCAGTAAAAGCAGCCATACCCCTGACATTAAGGATTATCAGTATCTGAATGGATAAATTACTACAAAAAAATCACAATATACAGTGGTTATGAAGGGGAACATTTAAATAAGTGTTAAGGTTCTTTGTAAATTAATTAAAAATTCATCATCTTGTTAAAACTGTGAAAATGCTCTGTTCCTTTACACTGCCTCTGCTTCCTCCTCCAGTGACAAACTTCATAATGAAGGCCTTTATAAATGGGAGAAAGTTGTTTGGAACTCCTTTCTATCCCATACCCGGCACTGAAGTGGTATGTCATTCATGTGTCAGCTCCAATGTTTAGACTTTACACAATTAAATGCCGTCAGCTCTGTGTCCCAAATAAATGGTTATACTTTTCAAATATGTGCTTTTCTGCTGCAGGACTACTTTTTTGACTCCAAGGTGCTGACAGACGGGGAACTGGCGCCTAATGACCGGTGCTGTAGGATCTGTGGAAAGATCGGACATTACATGAAGGACTGTCCAAAGAGACGCAGGTGGCGCCCCTGTCATTTATCGAAGTGTAACTCTCAGTGGGCTAGAATGCCAGCAAACTATTAGTGAGAAGTAATAAATGAGTTATAAATGCATAGAACTTCTATTTTCTGTTCTCGCACATCATAAAAACTATAAGCTAGGTCACACCAGGTCTGCGGCAGCTGGCATATAAAATTGCTCAGTGTGTACTATGAAAAGATTTTAGTCTCAGTTCTTGAGAACCTGTCATTGTCAGTCATTTGCGTTGCAATTTTTGGCTGATCTGGTCAAACGAACGATGAACTAATACCGTGGCGAGGCGTCTGTCCGTCCATCTACAGTTCACAAGAATCAGCCTCCTAGATTATTGGTCAGATTTTTAGCAAAACTTATAGACAATAATCACCTAATGGGTCTTCACCGAAATTGGGCTCAAGGTCTTATTTGTTGTTTTATGGGCACGTTTCCATTTTCACAAGAATGAGTAAAAGTATTGGTCTAGATTTCTAATGTTCAAAAAAAGAGCATTTGTATGCTTTACACATATGCCATCACGAGACTTATTTATGGCATAATAATGTCTTACACTAGTTTAGGGTTGGTCAAGAACTAGGGTCATTGTCCTGGATGTGACTGTTCCTGAGTCTTAGCGGATTGTATTTTCCATTAGTTTGTGTGATACAGCCAGCCAATGACAAGATTTATCTCCTTTTGTGCTTTCCACATTACAATAACCTGTTAATTGCGAGTGGTTGTGAATCAGATAAGCTACTACATCATTGACATTCAGGTTTTAAAACATGTTCAATATCTGCAACTGATGCCAGGGATGAATTGATGTCACTGAAGCAGCTACATCAGGCATTTTCCCCTCTCAAAACAATACCTGGTGCTTCTATTTAGAGATGTTTCTTTTTAAGCTGGCTTTTATTAGAGGCATCCACATGATGTGCTCCTGTTTCCCTGTTTGTGCATTAGGTTATTAACACAAACAATGCTTCCTGTATCTTTTTCAAATTAAAAGCCTTCTATCTTGTCAGTGGACAGAAATCCTTTGTTTTTCAACACTTTTATTGTAAAGGATTAGCTGGAACTCTTTGTGTCAGACATTTGCTCTTAATTCTGCCATGTGGTGGACTCCCTCTTTTGGTTTGTGCTTCTCTTAGATTGTGAGGGACCAGACAAGGCTCGGACCTGTGGAAACAGCCCTTAAATGTGTTGTCTCATCTCAGGATGTTTCAACTTGAACTGTATACAGATATTTTACAGTTAGGTCTATAAGTTTTGGGACGTTGGCGCTTTTTTGTAGTTTTGTCTCTGTACACTACCACAGTAGATTTTAAGTCAAATGGTTAAAATGTGATCAAAGTGCAGATTTTCAGCTTTAATTCAAGGGGTTTGACAACAGAATTGCATTAACCATTTAGAAATTACAGCCACTTGTATACAAAACTCCCATTTTCAGAGGCTCAAAAGTACAAAAACTTTTTTTGTTTTTTTCAGTGGTAGCTTAATCACAGGTTAGATGAAGCAAGATGCATCAGATGTTTTGGATGTAGGTAATACTTCACAGATGATGGGACACTGTTTGGTTTCCTAAACCTGGACTGGGACTAAACTTTCTTTGTGAGAGTCAGTGAAAGCATCTTTTTCACATCTCTTCAGGTCCAGCTCAGTTTGTAGGTGTAAATTGGGTAGTTGTTCAGGTGAAACAATATTCGTTTAAACTTCGTTTTAACTCAGTTTTGAACTTGAGTTAAAATGAAACTAGATGACTTTTACTATAAGCTGTCAACATTTTTTTGTTTCAGCAAACACAAGCATAACAGCCCCAAAATGGAGACTGGTGATAAAGAGGTTATTAATTATCAGCAATACCCAGAGAAATGGAGAACCAGGGAAGATTTTAACTCCTCTCACATTTAGAATGGAAGAAAAGAGGAGATGACTGTGGAAGAGATAAAAGCATAGCCGAGAAGAATCTAGAAATCTGTAGACCATCACTGGCAAGATAATTTCTTATCCCCAAAGCTTCAGCTGAGGTAACATAGGTAAATTTCAGAAGCCATGCATTTCTAATAGCTTTAATTAGAAAATGTTAGCATGTTAAGCTTCTGCATTGTTTGTAAATTAGTATTTTAATTTTCTAAAATACCTTTAGCTGCCAAACTGCGTGTCTTGTCAATTGAAGTTGTTGTTTATTGGCAGGAAACAGAGTTAGTTCTAAGGGAAAGTTTGTATAATGTCTGTGTTCAATGTACAGTAGCACCTTTATGCATTCCTTCTTGCAATGCACTGAAAATTTTTTTTGTTTCTCAGAATAAAGAAGAAAGAAAACGACAAAGATGAAGATGTCAAAGAGGAGGAGCGAGAGCCGAAGGATAGACGTTGTTTCCAGTGCGGGGACATGGGTCACGTACGAAGAGACTGTCCAGAGTATCGTCATCTCAAACAGAGAACTGCCGGGGCACCAGGTTGCACAAAAAAACAAAGTTCATTTAGGTTGTGTAGAAAAATGAACAAGAGATGAGAGAGGGTTTTTTTTTTTTTAAATCAACTTTGATGGGACACATCTAATATTCACAGCAGTGAAAAGTCAGAGTAAACAGCTTGCATGGCTTTGTATTCTTTCGCAGCTTCTCACATGGTGCGAACTATGGTGAGCTCCCAGTCCGTCCCTATGCCACAGACTGCTGCAGACTGTCCTGGGAGGACCAGACAGCCCTCAGAATGTGTAAGTACAACAGTTATGCTGCTACACTACACTTACACTGTTTTCTCTGTTGGCTGATTTACAGTAATATATTGGTTCTACGGGGAGCCTTCGGTTTTGCACACTGTCGTCTACATGTTGTAGCTGTTTGTCACCAGGGGGCACTGTCACAAACAACTGTTTTATGTGCTGCTCCGGCTTGTGTTGTTGGCTTTTCAGCCAGCCATGGTGAAAAGTGAAGTAAAGCAGAGCGTTAATCGATGAAGTGCCCACTGCAGCCATTTTCTCTACTTCTCAGACTGTTTTCTTTCATCTTTTCACACTTCTCCCTTTGCCGTTCTGGCTTAATGCACACAAGCACGTCTGTGTAAGTTAAATACGCCTCTGTGTTTGCAAATATCTACATGGACACAAATACAGTAATATAAATTAACCCTATTCCAGCTGTCATAAGGGAAGAGGTAACATACACACTAGACAAGTCATCAGTCTGTTGCAGGGCTGCTATCATTCTGTCACCCAGAGAAGTCAGGTGATGTTATAGTTTTGACCTGGTCACGCCACCACCGTATGTGCTGTAGAAATTTATGGCTCAGTACAGTTTTCAGTTCTTCACTAAACTTGGTAGATATGTCGCCAGCGGAGGCATAAGTATGAATGGTACTTCTGGATCTTACTTTGCAGAGTGGGAACGTCCTTTTACAGGACTTTTCACCTGTACCAGCCTGAAGGGAGGAGAGAACAGGCAGACCTTCATAATGAGTGCTGATTGGCATTATCCCACAAAGGTGTTGTCTCTTGTCTGAGTGTTATTAATTGTCTGTGGGTGAAAGGCACTCTTATCACTAAAACTGGCTACATCAGGTGTGGCACGTAGGCAGTGCATGTTCATCTCAGAGATGACCGATCTTCTATTGTGTACTTTTACACAAAGGTATGTGCAGCCTTTTACACTGAAAATGCTCAAAGTTTTTGTGAAAAAATGAACTTGTATGGTAAGGTCAACCATATTACACACACCACAAGTCTTTTCAGAACAGTGGCGGGCAGCGTGTTTTCTTCAGAGCACCAGATTGATTAAGAAGCAGTAAGCAAAGGGCCACACATTAAACAGCTGAATGGAATCATGACGCCATCTCATTTCACTATGTTCTGCGTCAGCTATATGTGGTTGAAATGACAATAAAAGCTCTTGAATCTTGAATCTTGAATGACAAAAAGTGCTGAAATATGTTAAAATCCGTGATTTTTTGTGGACATGACAGTGAACTTCAAAATAAGACTGGACTGTTTTTCCAGAAAACCAGAAACTCTGTTAGAAAATGTTCACTTTTTATGTCAATCTGCTGTACAGTTGATTTTTCTTTTTATTACAATTCTGTTTCTATATTAAAGTACATTCCTTTATCAGTAAATGAATGAAATGTCAAAATTTACAGATAGAAATTATGGGCAAAACTTAAGTCAGATAACTCAAACTTTAACTTCACCACACTAGCAACCTGCAGCACTGAATGAAGAAAGCCTAGCTAATATTTACTATTTATTTACGACATTTTGCTGCATATGTAGTTTTCCCATACATACAATTAACCTGTGCGTCCTAAAAGTGACTCTTCACTCTGTGTGGCTTAAAATAGTGTTGGGTTTTGTCTGCTTCAGGCTGCACAGAACAGTTAAGGGAGAAGGAAGCCTTGTATAGGACTGGAGTCTGACCAGTTTTTTTAGAATAAAAGATGTTGCGTAGACTAAATAGACAGGCTGTGAAATGCTTCTGAAATGCTTTGCGTGTCACTTAAAGTTGTGCAAACAATGGAGCACAATTACATGTGACGTTACAGACACGTAGCTGGTTGCGATGTAGCCCGACCGACTCCATCTCCTCCATCTTGGACTGCAGCTGTTGTTGGTAGTCTGGTTTTGCTCTGAGGGCGCACAGAGAGCTGGAGGTTCGCTTTAACCTGAACCTGTGACAGGTAGAGTTCTGTGGTGCTACTCCGAACCCACAGAGCCTACAGAGCAGATTAAAGACTATCATTACAAATGGGATGATGAAGTCTGAGTCTGTCCAAATGATGAGAAAGAGGAGCTTGGGCAAATAAAATGTTCACAATTATATCTTAAATTTTGAACAAATAGATTCAGATTTCATTTGGATATTGGTTGAATAAATAAGTGCAATTTCTGAGTGATTGTTAATGTTTGACTTCTTCCTCTTTTTTCCTTTCTTCTTAATAGTCTGATAGCCGTCAGACTCCACCCTATTCCCCACAGCCCACCTCTGTCCCTCCAAGTTCGTCCCAGTCCTCCAGTTCTCCTCAGCCCTCCCTCAGTAAGACCAGTTCTGCTGGTCCCCAGAAGCAGCCTGCACACCCACAGGTTCCACTCCCTCTCTTTAGCTTTCCTACCTCCCACTCAGGCCAGTATCATCCAGGTGCACTCGCTGCATTAGGGCTTCTTCCCACCCACCAGCACCAGTCACACCAGTCCCAGGGACAACCTAATCACCCAGTCCACCTCTCTTCCACCTCCTGGCCTATCCACGGACCAGTCCTCACCACGTCCTCTCCCTCCGCCCCCTCCCCACCTGGCCTGAAATTTGCCCTGCGTTCAGCATCCGGGAATGGGAGTCCCACGGGCTCAGGCGGCAACCCCAGCCCCATGAACCTGAACGACCCTAGCATCATTTTCGCTCAACCAGCAGGGAGACAGCTGGGCATCGGTGGGCCAGGACGGGAAGGACACTGGCACAACCACTTGACACAACCTGGGTCACTCATGGGCAATGGCACTGTCGTCAAGTCAGGTATTCACTGGGTGAATTTTGGGGGCACCATCTGTCTGTGTGGGATTCTGACTCTGTCTTTAAGAGCAACTTCACACCAGTTCTACTTTTTTGAGTTTGTAGATTTTATATGTACTAATTTTAAAGGTCAAGACAGAACTTTCAGTGTTGCATTGTGCACGAATGGAACACTTCCTTTAGCCTCACCTAGACAGGGCTAAAGGAAGTGAACAGAAGTGAAAAGTAGTAGGTGCAAATCTATTGCTTATGTTAAATAAGCCTCAGTAGTTTGCAGTTATAAGAAAGATTGTGCATGAGGCTGAGGCTTGTTTATCAAAACTGTTACCTTTTTAAATTGTGATTGAATGTCATCCACTGTAGCAAGTGTTAAGAAGGAGCTACATTGGAGTGATGTTCTCAGAGCTCTGAGGGTTTGAGTCTGTAATGAAAGAAGAGCTTCTCTCATGGATTTAAATGGATTGAGCTGCTTTTTTTCTATAAAAATTGAGGTTCAGGAAAATCTAGCATTTGATTTTTTTAAATTTAATTGAGCCGATCCTGTCCTATATCACATTCAGTTAAATGTTATATAGCGCCAATTCACAACAAAAGTTGCCTCAAACCACTTTACACCGTAAGGTAAAGACCCTCACAGTATTCGAGAGAAAACCCCAACAATGAGATGATCCCCTATGAGCAAGCGCTTGGCGACTGTGGGAAGGAAGAACTTCCTTTTAACCGGAAGAGACCTCCAGCAGAACCAGGCTCAGGGAGGGGCAGCCATCTGCCTCAACTAGTTAGGGGTGAGGGGAGAGAGAAGAAAGGAGAGCAAAGAGAGACAGACTATGGGAGAGAGAAGACATGCAGCAGTAGCAAATGAATGCATGGCGAGGGAAAAGAGGTGAGTGGAGAAAAACATTTCCAGCAAATTTAGCTTCTGTATTTTGTGCGTGCCTATGTCTTGTACCAAATCTGCAAAATGTAATCGGACTTTAGATTCCAATAATTTGTGTTGCCTTCACCTGCCTCAAGCTAATCTCGTGAGCATGCTGTTTGGATTCATTTCAGATGTAGGCATGGGCAACAGAATAACCAGATAATTCTGTCCTGAGAGGTCTGGATTTGCTTCACAGCCTGAGTCACCGCTATTTTGTGTCATACTAAATAAGTTGACACATCCCAAAATTTACCCAAAAGTCATTAGGAAATAAACTGTCGCCCAGGAAAGTATAAATTTATACACCAGGACTGCATGTTAGCCACCTAACATGGAGTTGGTCGTGGAGATGCAACAATCAGGTGACAGTCTCCTATCTTACAGACAGGCAAAGACTCATGGTACTGTTACGTTTTCTGTTTCCTGTGTTTAACTTAGCAGTGTTGGTATTGTTAGGCAGTCCTGTTGTGTTTGGTTCTGGCTACCAGCACTGAGTCACTGAGGAGATTAGGGAGATCTGGTCAGGGTTGATGTTAACTTGTGTAACAAGCAATACTCCTGCAGCCATGTGGCGTTTTATACAGTGGAGTTCTGACTGAGAATCTTCCTCTTAACTTTCAGATGAGCTCAGTGTTGTTAGATACAGATCTATAATTTAGAAAGTAAAAATTAAGCTAAAATGGTATGTTCATTTGATGCTCGCCTGTTTAATTTCACCTCTTCAAGTGGATTGGAGTAATTGTCCCAGGATGTCATGATCCTAAAAATATGGGACAGGGCATTTGCTACCTGGTCCCCTTCTTTCCAGCACCCCTGCTATGCACGATTTTGAATTCATATGGATTCTAAATAAAATACTATAATTTCACCTTGTAAAACCCAATACCAAACAGGTTGGGATGCTGCATAAAATACAAATAAAAAAAAACAATGCAATGATTTGCAAATCTCACAAAAGAACATAGAAAACATATCAAAAGTTAAAAGTGAGATATTTTACTACTTCATGTAGAATACCAGCTCATCTTGGATGTGATGGCAGTGACTCATTTTAATAAAGTTGGAGCAGGGCTGCGTTTACCACTGTGTAGCATCCCCTCTTCTTACATCTGGGAACTGAGGAGACCAGCTGCTGGACCTTTGGGAGAGAAATGTGTCCCATTCTTGTCTGATATGGGATTCCAGTTGCTCAACAGTCTTGGGTCTTCTTTGTGGTATTTTGAGTTTCATGATGCACCAGATGTTTTCAGTTGGTGAAAGGTCTGGACTGCAGGCAGACCAGTGCAGCACCTGGACTCTTTTACTTTGAAGCCATACTGTTGTAATAGCTGCAGTATGCATTTTAGCTTTGTCTTGCTGAAATATGCAAGACCTTGCCTGAAAAAGACATTGTCTGTATATACCTTTCAGCATTGATGGTGCCTTTCCAGATGTGCAAGTTGCCAGTACCATAGGCACTAATGACCCCCCCATACCATCAGAGATGCAGGCTCTTGAACTGAGCACTGACAACAAGCCGGAGGACAGTGATGTTTTGGTTCATGTTGGCGTCTTCTTTGCATGGTAGAATTTTAACATGCATTTGTGGATGGCAAACTGTGTTCACAGAAATTGAGTTGACATGACAGAATGTCTGCTTGTAATGCAGTGCTGCCTGAAAGCCCTCAGATCACCAGCATGTAGAACTGGTTTTCAGCCATGTCCCTAGTGCATGGGGATATCTCCAGATTCTCAAAATCTTTTGATGATATAATGCCCTGCACCTGCAGATGATGGGATATTCAAAGTCGTAGTGGAACATTATTGCAAAATTGCTCCACAATTTGTAGATGCAGTTTCTCACAGATAACTGAACCTCTGCTTCTGAGAGACTCTGCCTGTCTAAGGTGCCCTTTTTATACCCAATCACATTACTGGCCTTTTGCCAGTTGACTTCATTATTTTCCCCATATTCCTCCAGCTATTTCTTTTCAGTACCACTTACTTTTCCAGCCTTTTGTTACCCTTCTCCCAGGTTTTTTTGAGACGTGTTGCTGCCATAAGATTCAAGCTGAGCCATTAATTTTTCATAAAATAGTAAAATATCTCACTTTCAACATTTGATATGTTTTCAGTGTTCTCTTGTAAATAAAAGTAATGATTTATGAGATTTGAAAAATGATTGCATTGTGTTTTATTTAAATTTTACACAGTTGTCTCAATCTGTTTCGAATTGATTGCACCAATAATACTTTAAAATTGAGAAGCTTGTTGAGGCTACTCTTTAATTAACTTAATATTAGGTTAAATAAGAAGCATCAGGTGTGTGAGATGTAGCTTATATATTTTTTTTTAAACTTCAGATGAAGAGAAACTATTTGATTTACAAAACCTAGACTAGGACTTAACCACTAATCCCTGATTTATAACTTATCTGGGCCGAAGAATGCAGTGAATGCCAAGGCGAGGCGTTCGTTCATTCACAGTTCAAAAGAATCACTATTCCCTCTGTAGCATTGGTCAGATTTTAGTGAAACTTACACGCGGTGATCACCTAATGGGTTTTCACCCAAACTGTGCTTACAGTCAGGGTCATATGTGTCATTTTACAGGCACTTTTAATTTTCAAAAGAAACACTACTCACGCCTGTCCCATCTATATGTTAATATCATAGGTCTAATAATGTCTTAAGCTAGGTTAGGGCCAGTTGAGAACCAGGGCTGTTGTCCTGTATATGACTGTTTGTGAGCCTCTTCAACTTCTGAGTGGATTTAAATTCTTATTATTTTGTGTAATACAGCCAAACAACAAGAAGAAAACACAGTACTTTCTTTCTGTACTTCACACATTACAGTAATGTGAATTGGGATGGGCTGCGAGGTGGATTAGCTACTACGTTCCTGACACACTGGTTGTTAGAATTTGTCTTTATGAAAATCACTAAAAGGTTTTTTTTCCTCCCGTCTCTGCAGAGTCTGGCCATCCGGCTTCGTTTGTAGGTGTGAGCCAAGGGTCTCTGATGTGGGAGCACAGTAAAACCCCCCAGTACACCCTGTCTCCATCCTGGCCCTACAGGATGCCCCAGAACTTCATCCAGCAGGGCAACGGAGGCTGCCAGCCTGGCAAAACCTTCATGGCCCAAGGTTAGACATGATGAACAAGTTTTTTTTAATTATTTTTGTTCAAAGTACAAGTTCTCCCTTTGTGCTGATGTTCTTTCCTTTTTGTTTAGGTTCTGTGGTGCATCCGAATCCAAACTTCCCGCTGGTCCCACACATCCGGCATCCAGTCAATCTGAATTTTATCCAACAGAAGAAGTAAACTTGCATCTCTTTTTAATTGGGTTTATGATCAGTAACATAACAAAGCAAAAGTATGTACTCTTTGCATCATTTGATCACAAGAAAATTTTTAAAGTAAATTTTATCATTTTTGTACAGTTTTTAAGTTTTATTTTTTGTCTCATTGCATTGATTTGTGATACAAATGTCAAATATTTTAATACCCCCATTTTTGAGGGGGTCCAAAAAAGTGTTTTTATTTTATGTGTAAAGTAAGGAGGACAAATGTAAACCTTTATTTTTATTAGCTTTATTCATACTTTGCTTGCCACAAGATGAAGGCTTTGAATAGATGTTTGTTTTAAAAACAATCTAACATGTCATCCTATGTACGTAGTGCCAAAAGCTGGGATAGCAAGAAAAAGGGGAAAAGTCTTAAATACAAAAATGCTACAAAATAAACAAAAAAAAGCAAACAGCTTCACTGTGTCCTGTGTGTCAATTTCTCAGCAATAATCCTGGAATCTCAGAAACTCCCAACCCTACAGGAACGTTTCTAACATCCCATTCTAAATCCATAGCTATTAATATGCAGTTGGTCTCCATTTGCAGCTATGACAGCTTCCATTCTTCTGGGGAGGCTTTCTACAAGATTTTAGAGTGTGTCTTGTGGGAATTTTTTGCCCATTTATCCAGAAGAGCATTTTTGAGGTCAGACACTTAGTTGGCTGAGAGGGCTTGGCTAGCATTCACTGTTTGGTAAGCTGAAGCCTTAAGATTTCATTTCACTGGAACTAAGGGGCCCAGGCCAAATGCACAACAGTATCCCCATAGCATTATCCCTCCTCCACCAAACTTCAAATTTGATACAATGCAGTCAGGCAGGTAATGGTTTACTGGCAATCACCAAACCTTGTACATCAGACTCAGATAGAGAAGGTGATTGATCACCACAGAACTTTTTTTCCACTTCTTTAGAGTTCAGTGGCAGCTTGCTTTACACCACTCTAGCTTATACTTGGCATTGTACTCAGTGATGTAAAGCTTGCATGCAGCTGCTCGTCTGTGAAGCTCCTGGCGCACAGTTTGTGTGCTGATGTTAGTGCCAGAGGAGGTTTGGAGCTCTGCAGTTTTTGACTCAGCAGAGTGTTGGCAACTTTTATGCACTGTGCGCTTCAGCACTCGGCGACCCCACTCTGTAACTTTACGTGGTCTGCCACTTTATGGCTGTGGTTTCTAAATGCTTCCACTTTGCAATACCATTTACAGCTGATGGTGACTAGGAGGGAAGAAATTTTACAAACTGACTTGCTGAATCTTATTACAGTACCATGCTTGATTTCAGTGAGCTCTTTTGCTAAAGAATGGCTCGTTTTAATGTTTGTAAAGGCACACTGCATGGCTAGCTGCACTTGTGGCAATGGGACTGAATTCAGTGATGAAGAGGTGTGGCCTCAACCCAAGTTGCCCTTCTGATGGACTCGTTTCTAATCCTGTCCATCCTGGCCACTCCCAGTGAAAATCTCAGCATCTTCAACTCTGCCACCTCCAGCTCCACCTCCTGTCTTTTTGTCAGTGCCACCGTCTCTAAACCATACATCATGGCAGGCCTCACTACTGTCTTATAACCCTTTCCTTTCACTCTTGCTGCTATCCTGTCACAAAGCACCCCTGACACTCGTCTCCACCCACTCCACCCTCCCTGCTTTGGATGGTTGACCCCAGAAGAGTTGTTAATCAAACACTAAAATACTCCTAAAAACAGGTCAGTGTAGTGAGGAAAGGAATACAAAGCTATTTTAGACAAAATGAGTGTAATGTTCTAATATATGCTACATAAAGATATGCTCTCACTGAGATCACAAATTTTATGACATGGTAACACATAAAAATTCCTTTGTAGAGCTTTGTCGACTATCAGCACGCTCAGATTCATGTGTGACTAAGTTGCATCATTGTTCAGCAGCTGCACCTGAAAACTCTGGATTTACTTCACTGTCACCGGGGAGGTGAATGCAGAGTCTCTTATGAACTGTAGGAGGTTTCTGTAATCAATCTGTAACAACACAAAGTGAAGATTCCATTCAGCTTTTGCTTTTTTCAAGTGAGACACAACATGGTAAGACACTGAACATGAAACAAGAAAAAAAAAAATCAAGATCACAATATTATCACAGTATCTACACAGTCTTACAGACTGTGTGACGGACTATATTAACTTCTGCGTTGAGAACACTGTAGCCACCTGGACTGTACGGTGCTTCTCCAACAACAAACCCTGGATCAACCCTGATATAAAGGCTCTGTCCTGGGGTGTCCCCTCGACCCAGTGCAGGTGGTGGGTGAAAGGAGAATGTTAGCCAAGCTGACATGTCTGCTAGACAACGACTCCCACCCCATGCATGAGACTCTGACGGCACTGGAGAGCTCCATCAGTGATAGACTACTTCACCCCAAGTGTGTGAAGGAGCGTTATCGCAGGTCTTTTCTTCCTGCTGCAGTTAGACTCTACAATCAGCACCGCTCCCAGTAGACCACACAAACCAAACACCTATACATACCACACTGCAATATTGAATAGTGAATATTCACATGCAGTATAAGCAGTACACTGCATATTTCTAATCATGTGTATACAGTGGGTACGGAAAGTATTCAGACCCCTTTAAATTTTTCACTATTTGTGTCATTGCAGCCATTTGCCAAAATCAAAAAAGTTCATTTTATTTCTCATTAATGTACACTCAGCACCCCATCTACAGGAAAAACAGAAATGTAGAAATTTTTGCAAATTTATTAAAAAGAAAAAGTGAAATATCACATGGTCATAAGTATTCAGACCCTGTGCTCAGTATTGAGTAGAAGCACCTTTTGAGCTAGTACAGCCATGAGTCTTCTTGGGAATGATGCAACAAGTTTTTCACACCTGGATTTGGGGATCCTCTGCCATTCTTCCTTGC